>APFE031504983.1:186809-205220 GCA_000404065.3 Pinus taeda | reverse complement strand
TAAGTGTCTCATGATTCCTGCTTGATGTGATGGGGAATCATTTGTGAGATGTACTTGTTGTCATGATTCGTCATGTTTTTGTTTGAGATCCCCTTGTTGTATGTTGATGGGATACTCATGTGTCGCCATGTATGTTTGCATTGATATCCCTTTTATGCCATGTCAGCGGGATGCTCATTATCATCATGCATGAGTTTAGGTCATATTGATAGGAGTCCTTTTTGAATGAGAGTTCCTGCAACATAACATCTCTTTGAGCCACTCTTGTGCAAGGGCATTTTCCTTGTATGATAGCGACGTCACCTCTTTTGTACATCATCACTATTGATAGTACTTAATGTAGTGGCCTACACCATCTTGACACCGAGGCCCGGAGACATAGTCCCTCCTAGATGAACTCCACTATCAATGGCTTATGTTTTCATGTGCTAATGATTGTCATGTTCCTCTTCTTTACAACATGTAGATGTATTCATTTATGTTCTTTTAAAAAATGAAATTTAACACATCACGAAAGTAAAATGTCTTGGAAGGGTCCTTTATCACACCCAGACCCAGATCAAGTGGTATCAGAGTGGTCTTTGTGTGGATGTGAATTTCAAGCGTGAAAAATGGAACGTGCAGTGACAGAAGATGACAAAGCGATGTACAAGACCACGCTCAAAATTTCCAAAAGAGTGGAAATAATGAATGAAACTCTACAGAAAGAGACAGAGGGAAAGGAGTGATTGCAACTTTAGTTGCAAGCCATGGAAGAGGCCCTGGAAGAACTAAAGCACAACAACCAAAGTCTTCAAACAAATAACTTTGAATTTAAGATGCGTCTACATGAAGAGAAAGAGGAGAAACAAAGTTTTCTACGACAGCTGCAAACTGAGGACGAGGCCTTGGAAAAGTTGCAGTGTGACCCATGAGAGGTAAAAAATAATTCTCTAAATTCATGTATGTGTCCTGATGATGATTTCACTGTTTTTGAAAATCATACCATAGGAATTGGCTCCAAACTGTTGAAGAGAATGGGGTATGAAGGGAAAGTCTTGGGCGTTAATGGCCAAGGCATTGTCAACCCCATCAAAGTAGAAGAATTACCCCGTCAGACAAAACTTGGGTATGTCAGAAAGGAAGTTGGGGAATGCGTCGATACAACTAGCAAACCACCAACAACAGATGATGAGAGGCCCTCATCAGTTCTTTCCAAATCGATAGAGGAGGTAAAATATGTTGATTTCCTTTCGGTTTCATCTTCACATAGTATGATTTATGTTGGAGATTTGGAGATCCCAATTACAAGGACAAACATGAGGCTCCTTACAAGGATGAGGGTCTTGGAAGGGTCCTTTGTCACACCCAGACCCGGATCAAGTGGTATCAGAGTGGTCTTTGCGTGGATGTGAATTGCAAGTGTGAACAATGGAACGTGCAGTGACAGAAGATGAAAAAGCAATGTACAAGACTATGCTCAAAATTTCCAAAAGAGTGGAAATAATGTATGAAACTCTACAGAAAGAGACAGAGGGAAAGGAGCGATTGCAACTTCAGTTGCAAGCCACAGAAGAGGCCCTGGAAGAACTAAAGCGCAACAACCAATGTCTTCAAATAGATAACTCTAAAGTTAAGATGCGTCTACATGAAGAGAAAGAGGAGAAACAAAGTTTTCTACGACAACCGCAAAGTAAGGACGAGGCCTTGGAAAAGTTGCAGTGTGACCCATGTGAGGTAAAAAATAATTCTCTAAATTCATGTATGTGTCTTGATGATGATTTCGCTGTTTATGAAAATCATACCACAGGAATTCGCTCCAAATTGTTGAAGAGAATGGGGTATGAAGGGAAAGTCTTGGGCGTTAATGGCCAAGGCATTGTCAACCCCATCAAAGTAGAAGAATTACCCCATCAGACAGGACTTGGGTATGTCAGAAAGGAAGTTGGGGAATGCGTCAATACAGCTAGCAAACCACCAACAACAGATGATGAGAGGCCCTCATCAGTTCTTTCCAAATCGATAGAGGAGGTAAAAGATGTTGATTTCCTTTCAGTTTCGTCTTCACATAGTATGATTTATGTTGGAAATTTGGAGATCCCAATTACAAGGACAAACATGAGGCTCCTTACAAGGATGAGGCGCAAGGAGGAAAAAGAACTTAGTGTTAATAACCAAGACATAACTCAACCATTGGAGGTTGTGGAGAGACCTCATTTTTCAAGCTTGAGATACACCGAGGGAGAATGCTCGAAGGTGTAAGATTCTTTCGAGACATCATTGAAATCGTTGAGGAAAGAGAATGATGGGAACACGTCCCCATCATCCCATGGCAGTTCCCAGTGTAGGGAAAGAGCTGAGGCAAACTCTCATCGCCATCATGACATTAGAGACGACAAGGAAAGGTATAATTAGTTTCGGTATTCGAATGCTCATTTTAGTTATAATCATGTTGTTAAAGATGAACGTAAATCATGGAATTGAAAAACATGTACCTTTTGTGGATTAGATAACCATACATTTTCTAAGTGTTGGAAAAGAATGGCAATACACAAAAGGAGGAGGCATGAAAGGCCATCTCAACAGCAAGTAAACAAACATGTTAAGCAGATCTGGGGGAAGAATATGTATTGCAGCCATTGCGACGAAAGTGGCCATCAAAGAGCCACCTGTTGGAGGCTCCATCCAGAGCAATGCCTTAAAGACAAAGTGTCAGTGCATGAACCAGGTGAAGCAGTTGTTAGACTATCGAATGTGCCACAAGGAGGCGATTCACCTTGATAAGTGAAAAATGGTTTCTATATATGTTAGCGTGTCATGATCGTGCTTTTGTAAATCATTTGTTGCATTTTAAAATGTAAAAGTGATGATGTGTTTTCCATCACTTGTTCAACAACAATGATGTCTGGTCTTATTATGTGTTGCATTTTACACTCTGAAAGTGATGTTTTGTTTCCATCACTTGTCAAAGAAAAAATAGTTTTGGCCTTATCTTTGTAAATCATGTGTTGCAGTGAGGATGTGTTTTTCCATCACTTGTTGAAGCAACAATGATATGTTGGCCTTGTTTTCGTAGCTAGGGTATTGTGTCCATATTGATGTAAACTTGACCACCGAGTATGTGTTATAAACTCGTCGCAAGTATGGGATGCTTGGGTCATTAGTTGGTCATGAAAGCCAATCATGTAATTTGCAAAAACGATGTACTACACGTTGCAAAGGTTGTAGGTGTCAACTCATCCCTCAAGGCTCCGAAGAACAAAGGTGAAGGAGATGGAAGCAAGACATTTTCAGGACGCTCATGATGTAGGCAAGGTACAGAGAAGTTGCAGATTGTTTCTCATACTTTTGGAGGACCATAAGCTCCTTAGTGAGGAGGATTGATCCAAGTGGCTGTAGGGACACACACAGGACAAATAGGGCTTATGGAAGCTCAAAAATCAAAGTGATCAAGCTGCTTTCAAACTAGGACCAGAGCTTATATCTCGTCGTCTTGATCACAATGGTGTGAATGGTTCGTCAAATCGAGTTTGTATGTGAAAGTTAGGAGCAGTCAAAGTTAAGGTTGACTTGGGTGATTGGACAGGCTTAAGGGAGCAGCAATTTGGACAAAATCCGACCACTAGATTCTGGCCAACTTGGGCCAGATTTCAGGCAAATTTGTGGCCTATTTAATTTGTCCCCTTCGGTCATTTTTCGATTTTATGAAAATGACTATTAATTTTAATATATATATATATATATATATATATATTATATATATATAATATATATATATATAATATATATATATATATATATATATATATATAATATATATATATATATATCTATATATATATATATATATATATATATATAGATTATATATGGATATATATATATGTGTGTGTGTGTGTGTGTGTAACAATGGTGGCGGGCCATGACCCCTACTACCACCATCGGATCCCAAAATAATAAAAACAAAATTTTATTTTTTATGGCCGATGGGCCATGACCCTCGTTGGCCTCCTAATCTCCACGTAACCAAATATCACAACAAAAATATTAAGGGGTTGTGGGAGGGCCACCTCCGGTGGACCTGGACCATGCCCAACTCATTAAAACATTACCATAGACTGAGGGTGGTGTGGCTCGAACCCACCTCGCCAGTGCGGCCAGCCCGCCTCCCGAGCACCCTCACACGTAACCTCCAAACCAATCAAACGATGCACGCTAATTAATGCGCCAATGTTCACCATTGCCAATTTCAAATTTTGTTGTGGAGGTTATGGGGGTAGGCCGCCCAATGCGAACCTGACCCCCCTAAAAAAATTTGGTTATGTAAAATGGGAGGGGGCTGGGTTTGACCACCTGACCCCCTCCCTAATAAACGGATCTCATACCAATTCGCCTAAACGACATTTCTTGTTTAATCTGCCAAAAAAATTATATTAAAATCGAGGCAAATTTTTTTAATTAATTTATTTGTAAGTGGAACCATGAGCCCAGAGAAAAGGTAAGGGGAACCATGATTGAGCAAAATTCCCAGGAGGGTGAAATTTTTGTAGTGTCCAAATTGGACAAATTTTATGTCGATCCTACACCTCTTAGCAACACGAACCTGATGGCATAGCTAGAAATTTGGTCTGAGCAATAGATTTGCAGAGGACCCAGAGGAAAGAATCTTTGATGAATCTAGAGGGAATCCAAAAGATTCCTTAAGCCCAAATTTCCATTTTCTCAGAATTTAGAAATTTGACAGTCAATTTTTCACTATTCAATGCCACAAATCTAATGGTGCATTCAGATTTTTCATTTGCTCATTTCATTTTTCGGCCACTTTTCTAAGAGGAGTGCAGGTGTCGGCATTCATGTGTGAGCAACCATTCCATGAGATTCGACACTGTGAGATTGATGGTATGACCAACTTCAGCAGTTTAACATCATTTTCTTCAGATGACCCCTGGATGTGAGGTATATGTAGTGCGTTCATGTACTTCCTTTTTCTATGCGTTGTGCTACACAGATCCTTGTTTGATGTTTGATGTGGGATCTTGTTTCTTACATTTCTCATGATTCTTGCTTGATTTGATGTGGAATCATTTGTGAGATGTACTTGTTGTCATGATTCGTCATGTTTTTGTTTGAGATTCCCTTGTTGTACGTTGATGGGATACTCATATGTCGCCGTGTATGTTTGCATTGAGATCCCTTTTATGCCATGTCGGCAAGATGCTCATTATCATCATGCATGAGTTTAGTTCATACTGATAGGAGTCCTTTTTGAATGAGAATTCTTGTAACAAAACATCTCTTGGAGCCACTCCTGCATAAGGGAATTTTCCTTGTATGATAGTGACGTCACCTCTTATGTACATCATCACTATTAACAGTACTTAATGCAATGGCCTACACCATCTTGACACCGGGGCTCAGAGACATAGTCCCTCTTGGATGAACTCTATTATCAACGACTTATGTTTTCATGTGTTGATGATTGTCATGTTCCTCTTCTTTACAACATGCAGATGTATTCATTTATGTTCTTTTAAAAAATGAAATTTAACACATCATGAAAGTAAAAGGTCTTGGAAGGGTCCTTTGTCACACCTAGACCCGGGTCATTCAGGGTCGAGGAAGAGGACAAGGAGGAGGAGATGGAAGACGTCATGGCTAGATCATTTGTTACAATTGTGGAGAACCAGGTCACTTTGCATGAGATTGCCAGAATCCAACACACCCCTCGTGTCAATATTTTTGACAGTTTGATCATGTCATAGAGTATTGTCCCGTTCTCATCGCGAAGATGCAAGAAAAGAATACCTAGACTCAAAAGAACATCCAGGTGATGAGATCAGAACCGCACAAAGAGGGTCTTATTGTTAATATCATCATGCAAAGTAGTATAAATACCGGGGAGGATAAAGGGAAACAATCAGAAGAAAATGTATGGGTCCGCAAGGCTACTAACAAGGAGGTTGGATTCGATGTGAATAAAGTAAAGGAAATCTTTATGGAAGAAAAAAGAGCTTCATGGATGCGGGATTTGCTACATTAAGGACTCAAAGTACGCGCACAGAGAAACCGAAGGATCAGTACTACACAAGAAACAAATCCATCAGTGCTGACATCTTTCTTATAGACCTACATGAAGCTCACGAGGGACCAAAAAATAGTAGAGGGAATGCAATAATTGATAGATAACTACACTGGCAAGTATAATCCACTGTCGAAACAACATGCAGTACATAAGGTGGACAAAAGTAAGAAAAGGACGAGTCGCGAAATGAGATTGATTGCCGATATTGGAGAATTCAAGATGGATCAGGTAATCCTTGATTTGGGGTCTGATGCAAATGTTCCGCCAAAGAAAAACTGGGAAAGAATTAGAAGACCAATGCTACAGTCATCCCCAATCGAAGTGAGAATGGTGAATCAACAAAAGATTATTCCTATGGGGTGCCTACATGGGGTGAATGTGGATATTGAAGGGGCACGTGTCATAGCTTATTTTGAATTGATCAAAATAGTCGACGATAGTAATCCATACCCAACGCTGCTTGGAATTGATTGGGCATTTGATATGAATGCAGTCATCAACCTTATGAAGCATAGAATGACATTTGAAAAGAAAGGACTAAGGGTTATTGTTCCATTGGATCTAGCTGAGGGTGTGTGATATACTGTACCAGTCCACGATTATTATGAGGAGGACAATATTGAGCGAATCTATTAGCTTACTACACAGGATGAAGATTGGATCAACCCTACAACGGAGGGGCGAATTACGTGGGAGAAGGACAACTCTTGCTATTCATATTCAGATGAGGAGCTCGAACATTGGAAAAATAGGTTGCATGAGGTGTCTTCAATACAATGCAAATGGCTTACAAAGTCACTCTGATGTATATCCACTAAGGTACACAAATTACTGTATTATGATGGCTTAGAAGATGCCAATTTATTTCTGGATCAATTTGAAAGGGATGTACCGGAGGAACATCATTTCTAGGAATTAGACATCGCACTGAGATCTACGCCTGCCATATGGTGGGGTACACATAAGAACAACTTTGTCGATTGGAAGGAATATTGACGGATGATGAAGCTACTGTTTGGGTCTGCCAATACTTGCATTATGGAGAAATATACAGGGAAGGACGATCCATGTGAGCATCTGTCTCGATAGAAGAAAGAATGGGGAGAAGAACCGCAACCAGAATGGGTTCATATATTCTATTGCACTTTGGATATGATTCTGATGAACTGGTATCTTGAAACGGAGCTGCGACACAAAACTGCAAAATGGGATGTTCTGGAAGAATTTTTTCTACTAACTTTCAGTTTTGAGGATGGATTTGAGTGTATTGACGAAGAGTTACAGGATATAAGAGCTGCAATAGTTAGAATGTTTGAAGAACCTTTTCTGTGGGTACAACTATATTAGAGTACACAATTGTGCCATGCACTTGAATGCTACAATGTTTTTACTAAGGAAGGCGATGAAGATCCTAGGAACATCAACATTCCTAAGTTAGAAGGACAACACAAAGTCGTAGGACCTAAGGTAGAAGTCCCTAATATCTCACAACCCTTGAAGACAAAGTAGTTGAATATTGGAATGGAAGCGCAACCAAATTTCACACACATAGGTGACTATTGGGACCAAGACATTGTGGAAAAAGTAACGGAGTTATTGCAGGAGTATAAAGACTTGTTTTCCACCAAGTTCTCTGATCTCAAAGGGATAGTATGAGATCTAGGTGTCATGAATATCACTCTAAATCCATATGCAAAGCCAGTGAAGCAGCACCCCTATTGGTTGAATATTAAGTATAAGGAAAAAGTGCATGATGAATTGGATAAGATGCTGGACACTGGGATTATTGAGCCTATCAAGGAATCTAACTTGGTTAGCCCTATGGTGGTTCGGGAAAATAAGACGAATGCTAAGATTCAAATATGCTTAGACTTAAGGAAGTTGAATGATGCTTGTGTCCACGATCCATTTCCTATGCCATTCACAGATGAAGTACTGGAAAATGTTGGAGGTTGGGAATCCTATTCATTTACTGATGGGTTCTCAGAGTATCATTAGATCAATATCACACCGGAGGATCAGAGTAAGACCACCTTCACGTCTAAATGGGGTTGTTTTCAGTATACAGTTATGCCTTTCAGACTTAAAAATGCCCCTGCAACTTTTTCTAGGGTGGTAGTCGTGGCCTTCAAAGAATTTATTCACAAGTTTTTGGAGATTTACTTCAATGATTAGATAGTATTTGGATTAGTAAAGAGACATGTTTCCAATCTTCGCCTCATGTTGGATACTTGTTGGAAGTATCAGATATCCCTTAATCTGAAGAAATGCATATTCTGAGTACCGTATGTGATATTGTTGGGCCATGTAGTCTGTAAGCAGAGGTTGATGGTAGACCCTACCAAAATTGCAGTGATTATTAATCTGGAGCCTCCAAATAATTCCAAACAACTGTGCACGATGTTGTGGCACACAGGGTATTACACGAAATTCATTAGAGCGTATGTGTAGATCGCTACGCCATGGAAAATTTGTTGAAAAAGGATGCGAGGTTTTGTTGGGACAATGGTTGCTAGAAAAGTTTGGATGTGTTGAAGGAAACAATGGTCATTGTGCTCATTTTAGTGTTTCCCAACTGGAAGAAGGAGTTCCACGTACATGTAGATGCTTCCTACATAGCACTAGGAGTTGTGCTAACCTAACTAGGTCAGGGTGATATCGACCATCTGATAGCATTTGTGAGTAGAAAGTTATCGAAGGAAGAAAATAATTATTCAACCACAGAGCTCGAAGGATTGGCAATGGTGTATGCGCTCCAGAAGTTTAGGTACTATTTGTTGTGTGCACACTTAAAGATGTACATAAACCATTATGCTTTGATGTACCTGATCAACAAGCCTGTGATGGGGGGGAAATCTATAGATGGTTGTTGCTCTTTCAAGAATATGGTTTTGAAGTAAATGTGAAGCTAAGGCGATTGAATGATGGACCAGATCTCCTCTTGCAGATTGAGAATGGTGACGAACCTATAAATCTGGAGGAAGGATTGCTTGATGCGCAACTCTTTGTTGTGCATGTTGCAGATGACCATTTCATAGACATAATCCAATTCTTGTCTACAAGTATAACTCCTCAAGGGTATATGACACAACAAAAGAAAGAATTGGTGGTTTAGGCTACTGATTTCTTCATTATCATAGGACACTTGTATAAAATGGGATCTGATCAAATATTGCTTAGGTATGTCCTGGAGTATGAACAAAAAATTATCCTTGTTGAAGCGCATGGAGGGGTTGTGGGAGGACATTATGCGGGAAGGGAAACTGCACAAAAGATCCTACGAGCAAGACTACGGTGGCCGATTGTGCATAAGGATTCCAAGGCTTATTGCAGGGCATGTGATGTCTGTCAGAGAATGGAGAGGCCATCGAAGAGATGAATTTCCCTTAAACCCATAGGTGTCATTACAAGTGTTTGATAAGTGGGTGATAGACTTCACGGGGGAAATTCAGCCACTGGGATAGAAGAGAGGAGCCAGATATATCATTAGAGAGATCGAATATTTCAACAGGTGGGTTGAGGCACAACTTGTAAAATATTGTAGCACAACAACAGCTGCAAAGTTCATTTTTGAATATATCTTGTCTCGGTTTGGCTACCCTAAGATCTTGATGAGCAATAGGGGTTCGCACATCTTGAATGAGATAATTAAAGCTTTCCTAGAAGAGTTCCAGATGTATTACCAGAAGAGTATGCCGTATCATCCTCAAGCGAATGGTATAGTGGAAGAATTTAACAAAATCATGGAGAATGCCTTAACGAATATTTTCAATGTGAAGCAGAATGGTTGGTATGTGCCCCTACTAGCTGTGTTATGGGCATATAGAACTACCTGAAAAAAAGTTGATTAGAAAAACATCGTTCAAACTGGTTTATGGATAAGAAGTTGTAATGCTAATGGAGTACATCATGCCCAATATTCAGATTACTACAGTTACAGACATGACCGATTGAGATACCATGGAAGATCGTCTCGTGCAGCTAGTTGAGTTGGAGGAAGATCACTTCTTGTTGGGTTTTCATCAGCATGTGCAGAAGGATTGCAAAAATTCATGGCATGATCGCCATATCAAACAATGTACCTTTAAGAATGGAGATTTGGTATTACTCTATGATAGTAAGTTGACAAAATTTCCGAGGAGGTTCCAAATGCATTGGCTGAGGCCATATATTATTAAGGAGATTAGGGATGGAGGCACAGTTCAACTCGTGAAGTTGAATGGGGGGTTGTTTTTAGGAAAGTTCAATGGGATTCGATTAAAGTTGTAAAGGGGTGATCCTGCCCCTGTACAATGACTATATGGAGATGAGATAGTCTTAATACTCCAGGAATTTTCACGGGGGTGCGGGACTATAAACTATATTATCAGAAGAATGGTTGGGCGAAGCAAATGGGCTACATGACGAATCAAGGGGAGGCGCTGAGGAGAGCTATGATGAAGGATCTACAGTAGAATGGTGGATACCACACATCCTAGCTAAAAAATGAATGTTGGAAGCACTGTAGCTGATTGGATGGTGATTTTTCTATTAAAAGGAGGGGGGGGGGAGCATTTAAGATGCATATCTTTGGAAATCTACCACCAAAAACACATTAATGATAGGGATTTGGAGGGAATAGATGGATTTGAATTGAAATTGGGCTGTAAATATAGCCTCCTACCCCACATTTGAACACTTTTCTTCCTTAATAATTCCCTTGAGTTGTTGCAAGAGAAGTGTTGTATGTCTACCAAGGATTGGGAAATAATTAAAGAGCAGACTTCACAATCGGGATTCACAAATTTAATTAACTGGCAGTGCAAAATATTCATTGAGGGAATGACTATGACTTGACCTAAGCTAGAGTCAACCCATCCTACACCTACAAGGCTACCTACTACAGCACCAAGGTCACCAAGGCCTAAGCCATCTACTTCAACAAAGGGAGATAAGAAGTAGAAGAAGCATTAGCAAGCACTTGTGTGGTAATCGTCGCACATAAATCTGATAGAGATCCAACAAAAAGGAAAGAAGGACCGATCTAGGCAGTCAACGAAGCCCCTAGAATTAGATGAGGAAGAACTAGCTGGGGGTGTTGAATAGATTGATGCAGAGGAGGTTGAGCCGATAACTCTACTAACACTATATATACCACCAAGAAAATCCACAGCTAAAGTGTCTAACGACCCAGATTCAGTGAAGTTCATGATGTCCACACCTTTGCTTTCGAAGAATGTGTCGTTTGAGGGTAATTTGCTGGCCCAGATACCATACTTAAGAATGGACCATGCGAAGTTCCCATAATTAGAGCTGAGAAAATACCTAAAGAATGTATACTATGAAGAATTAGAGGTCACACGAGTTGAGCCAATGAAATGGGTGGCCAGAGTTAGGTGCACGGGGATACTAAACATGTTGTGAGTGCCACATTTTAGCCACAACACTATAAACACAATATTTGTGCGTCAACTTTTGATGCTGGTGCATGATGGGTACCTTTGGTTCCTGATCACTGATATGTTAATCCACAGAATAAATTTGTTGCCTTACCAAGGAGTGGACCCTGCAGAGGCATTTGTAGGAAAATCACAGGACAAGAAATTGGTAAATCAAATGAAGAGAGACTTCAAGATGACGAAGAAGTCACATGGCTATGCAATCAGTTCCATATATGATGGCGTGGTGCAGTTTGCTACACATATCTTGGCTGGAAAAATCATGCAGAAGTGTTGCACAGATGAAGTACCAATGCCAATAGTCTATTTAGCTTCACATTGCGTCAAAGGAGTCCAGTACAACTGGGCTCAGTACTTATGTCATGAATTTTTGGAGGACTGCAATGAGGGCTAGGATGAGGGCAAGGCATTCCACTACTCGTGGTTGTTGTTGTTGATTGTGTTGGTGGCATGGAGTATGCCTGAAGAAAGTCAATTCCCTCAGTATGATCCTGATATACCTAAGGCCGCGAAGTTTGCTTCATCGTGGGCCACCAAAAACCTCGAGAAAATTATGGAGACAAATATCTTTTAGGTCTTATTTGAGTCAGAGCTAAGGATGTTGATTAACCAGCAGCTAAGGTTATCACCAAGTTTACACGCGCAATACAACAATGTTGCAAATTTCAAGGTAGATTTCCATAATCTGCACATTTGTGCGAAGAAAGACACCACACGCACATGGCACAAGTTGCCATACTTAGTCACCAAGGATGATATTCTAGGGTTTGTCAGAAAATTGTTCAGTGACTGGCTTACCCCTTCTGATGCCGGAATGGGAACTAGTAAGGCTATTGAAGGTGAAACAGCACAGACCAAGCAATGATAATAACAACAATAGAAAAGAAGAAGGAATCATAGAAGGCTTCCGTGAAAGAGAAGGTATTGACAAAATAAAGGGTTGCAGAGCAGAAATAAGCTGCTGCAAGAGAGAAATAAGAAACCAAAGAATGTGTCTCTTCCAAAGAGATTGACATGGTCAAGGAGAAGACTTTCACTACGTTGCAGGCCACCATAAACCTCGGTGAGTTAGATATAGAGCACAAAAATGTTGAGGAAGAGATTGAGGGAGAACAGGAAGGGGGCACAGGCTTTGGGTCCCCCTTCATCGTCAAGAAGAGGCAAAAGAGGAGTTCTACAGGGCCACACAAGAAGCAGAAGTAAAACAAATCAGTGATCGCGGTGCCTTTGGTCCTCATAGAGGGGGACCTAGATGAGATCGACAATGTGTTCCAGGATGCCACAAAGAATCTTTGGGGCCACATTGAAGAAAAATACCACCAAATGTTGGGTAAGGTGCAGTAGGGCCTGAGAGGGTTGCAGGTCCAAACAAGTATCGTTCAAGCGAGCCTGAAGCAAGCAAGCCTGAAACAAGCGAGTGGGTTAGGCTTAGCAGCAGAGCTCACCATGGACCTCCACATAGTGAAGTTACCAAAGGGATCCTTGCACATTGAGGCATCAGAAGATAGGGCATGCCTCCTACACATGAAGGATCTGAGTCTGAACTTGGTGGCGCTTCCTATCCAAACATTGCACGAGATGCATCAAGGGGTATCTGATGAGCTTAGAGTTCGAGAATAATGTGCACTGTTGATCATCAATGAAGTCAAAACCAATAATCAATAGATGTTTGAGGAAACGGTGGAAGCCCTCAAGGAAAGGGAGGAAGTAATGGCGCGAAGTCAACAGTTAGAAGCAACAATAGCACAAGCCTGTAGGGAGCTTCCTGAGCTCCAGATTCCAGTAGATACAACCTCCATAGAGAAAATTTAGAAGCTAGTTTCTACAATCAAAGAGTTGAAGGAGGAAATTGGAAAATTTAGATTTGAGTTGTAGCTGCAGATATATGAGTGCCAACTTAAGTTACAGCCTTCCACTCCTCCATAAGTCAGAGAGTAGCGCGAGGCTGTTATTAAAGAAGAAATGGAATGTATAAGTTGTAGTTAATGGATGCACTCAGTTGTTCGAACAAGCCATGGAACTGTGGAACTCACTGCAGGGGGATCCAACTCTGGAGAAGATTGAAGCAGATATCTGGGAAAAGTAGAAGCGACTCGATGAAATCAGGTATATGACGTGAACCTTAGCACTAGTGCAAAGTTTCACTAGATTACATGATGGCAAGCTCATCTAGAACAAAATTGATGAGTTGTGGCGACATGAAGCAATCATATCTTCAAGGACGTAGCCCTGGGCGGATGAAGCAAGTAAATTGACGCTGTCAGTATAAAGAAAGATGAAGGTAATGCAGAAAACATAGAGAACCATGGGCCTTGAATTCGAAGGCCCAAACACAGAAAAATTGGTTGAAGAAGTTTGCCAGGCTGGTATGCAAGGGACAACAGACTTGTAAGTATCAAAGATAGAGTTCAGCAAGCTACATGTGAAGATCGAGGCACCACCAACAGAGTGACTCGAGGACGAGTCATGACTTTGTGTTGGGGACCTTTTGGGACAGGGTCTCCTGGGGTCAATTTTGCAAATAGTTTTGTTATTTTTGTAAAGTCTTCGTATTTTGGGGAGCGAAGCAAGAATATCATTAGAATTCAAAGGGGATTTAGGAAGGTCAAAGCCCCTTATTTTGTTATAAGTTAAGTTGTTTTATGACCTGCCCATGGTTCTCAAGCCAAGATATTGTAATGGAAGATGCAATAAAAAGGATTCATAGAGAGTCACAAGGGATAATCTATCCATTGAATATCTATGTATGGGCAAGTGACCTCAGTTAGAAGTGTCTGTTTTCTGTACGTAAGCAAAGGGGTAGGCTCTGCAACTGTGTGTATGGAAACCTTGGTAATACTGTAGGTGAGTGCATGGGACCCTACAGCTGTGTGTGTGGGGAGAAAGAGTCTCTAAGAGAAGATTTGAACATAATAAAGACTATTCTGAAGCAATATCTGTGTATCTGTGCGTTTATGTTTACTTCTGCATTTACTATGTATTCACTCTGGTTACTGCGTTTATCATAATAAACAATTAATGGGTACATGAAAGTGGTAGATATTTTAGTTTACTTGATATTATGAATGTTAAATAAATCGGCATAGAGTTAGAATATGTTATCTGTAATTTATTGTAATTTTTGCCTTTTAAGGATTAAGGTTCACGAAGGTCTGAATAAAGCCCTAGAAATAATAGAAACCCACCACACAGACCTTTGGATGCAGAAACATGGTTCTGTCATCCCCCAATACTACCTCGAGTGAGACTATAGCCTGTGCTACGTAGGTTTTTGGTGAAAGGGTCGTCAATATAAGGTTTTGTTGGTTGGTGAAACTAACTCTGAACCTAGGTCCAGAGTCCCTCAAGCCAACAGTTCTCCACCTGCGTGGTGCATTTATCATTTTCCTTTTTTTTTATTTTGGCCTTAGGATGGACCCCGCCAAGATGTGACACAGAACCTTCTCACTACTCATAAGTGTCATAAGTTGTGTGGTAGGAGCCTACCTTATCATGGGCGCTGTAGATAGTACGTTGTTGTCACTTCAAACCCATGTTGGACTTTTGTTCTTAGGCTGGGGAGTCCTCTTTAGTCTCGTCATGACTTCGTGTTTAATTTTAATTCGTATTCTTATTCGTTTTTTATTCTAGTTTTATACCCTAGATGATCCCATGTGTTAAGTTGTACTATTACATTGCATATTGACTACTTGTGCCCCTTTTGTCCTTAAGCTAGCTTCATTTGGACTCATGTATAATCCACTTTTGACCATGAATTTTTTCAAGTTGAAACCATTCATTCATTACCCTTTGTGACTCCACACCCCCTTTTCGATGGAGAGAACATTCCCTGAGTGTTGATGACCAACGTCCACCAGCTTCCATTGAGCATAGGAATGTTCTAGTCCTAGAACTAGTGCACTTTCCCTTGAAACTTGTTCTCTCCACTATACTATAGGGATTATTTTATTCTTTTTTATGATTTAAATATGAAAAATACAAAAAAATCAAACATTACAAAAAAGAGCGAGAACACGACAATCTCTTCATTATTTGATGGCAATAAGAGTCAATTTTGTCTCCCTTGAACAAAGCACTTAAAATGATTCTTTCCTCCATCAAGATGGGACTTAGTTTGACTTTAAGGAAGCCATAATCTTGTTCTTGAGTCAATCCACCTCTGGTTGGTTATCTCTTCCAATCATATGGAGAGTTTTTTAATGCCTCCTTCATTGCAACTTATACAAAGATAGCTTATGTTGCCCTAAAGTCACATCAAGTTGTGCTTTTGTTCAAGGGAAGTAAAGTTGTTATCAGCCATTCTGCAATGTCTCTTGAATAATTTATGTCAGTCATACCTGGTCTGTCAAGTTATTCTTAGTATCACATCAGCGACAAGGTCATTCACTCATGTTGGTTAATAAGGTCCCCATTGACTTCCTACTAGAGGTTTTTCTCTTATAGACTCTGACAAATTTCTTTGAGAGTAGACCTAGAGCTACACCCTAACCCTAATTACATCATTGACAAGTGACCTTGTGCTCAAAATTGATCAATATTATGGGTCCTTGATTGAGTGGTTTCCCTTTTGTTTGATGTCAACTTACATTATCACACGTTGGAATTCGTGCAGTATTTTGGTTTCCATTTGACCCTATTTGTGAATTTCTCTCCTTCGTGTCAACTTTCATTATTGGTTGGTACAGAGGATTTTTGTGTTGCGCTAGCCACATCTTGTGTACGCCATAAATGTAATTTGGAATGGTTACTTCATCTCTCTTCATCTGATTTCTTCCAAATAAATTGCATGTGGGTTACACTCAAGTTGGTTAACGTGGGATGCCTTAATGCCTTCCTTCCAGTGAACATTTTCCCATAAAATCCAACTCATTGTTATGGGAACAAGGTCTAGAGTCCTTTTTTCAGTACCATAGGGTTTGCAGTCATCAGTGGCAGACTCCTTTGCTATCAACATTGAGAATACATCAATTTCTCTTGATTGGTAGATTCTTTCAAGTGTTCGATGTCAACACATTTATTTGCACTTGTTAGATTGTACTGCTGTACCTTGGCACCCATTATCATTATTGGTGAGTTATCTCAAATCTATTAACTATATACATCAATGACCAGTAATCAAATGATTTCTCACACGGTTGACTTCAGCTCATTTATTCTCATAGTGTAGAAATGTACCATCTGCAGTTAGTGAAGACCTCAAGTTGTGTCAGTGTATTGATTCACTTGAGAACTCCTTTAGTTTTCTTCCAGTGAAACCTCCCACCTTTATATGTTATAGTCCTTCACAATAGCATCTTATATCTTGGAACCCAATTTTATGCAATACCATTATTCCACCTATATGACTTGGTACTTTTATGAGGATCAGTTATGCAACATCATTGATAAAAAATTCTTCTAGCATAATTGATCAGATATTCTTCTATATGTGCTATTGAGACATGACTTCACTATGTTCCTTCGTGGCTATGATATGATGATCCATTATGTATTATGCAGCTCCTTCTGTACACTTATGTATGCATTTTGGATCCACTTTATACTTGATAAAAAGACATGCTTTATTATTTCTGAGCATGGGTATGCCCACCTCAGACATGATTTTTCTTTCTGACTCCTTCCACAGGTATTCAACGGGCTGGAATCTCGTGATCTCATCCCGGGTTTTCGGATGAATCCTCTCCCTATACTTAATATATTTCGGCCATCATTTACCCCTTCTGACCTCATATATTAGGTGGCATCTGTTATAGAATCATTTAGCACTCTTGTAGACCTGATGCTCTTTTATGGCCCTAAGAAGTCCATTTTCCCATACATACTTGATCTTATATTAAAAAAAAAATTCAAAATACATATGTGACTCGTTCCACACTAAATCATGTACATACACGGGTCCTATAACACTGCACCCACATATACCTTTTAGAATATGAAAAAATAAAATAAAATGTTATTTTTTGGGTAGGGTTTACGGGTTTTACCGAGATCCCACCTAAAGGATCCCATGGCCTAACTATAATAACTAATTTCATGTGGTATATATGCAACCCTTGGGTATGCCTAATATATACAAAGAAGGGGTATTGATATTATACCCATTTTTCTCCCAGATCAAGTCTAGTTTTACTGTGCCTTCTGCACTCCCAGTCTCTAGGAAACCCTTGTTTCCTTTGTAGGCATGCTCATCATCCTTATATAGCATCTTCTTGTGCTTATTAGAGAAGTTTTCTTTGTGTCTCAAGCTGGACAGATCTGGAGGAAGGCTTCATTGGTGCCTTTGGCTTGGATTAGGTTGTACCTTTCCTATACCTATTGTTGTTAAGCAATAAAGAATCTTATGTCTTATTCTTGATATGTTATTGTCTCATGAATGATACTTTATATGCTTATATATGATGATATAACATATCTTTTATGTATGCACATTGAATTATGTATTATGTATATGTTAGGGAATTATATATTATAGAGCAATGGAACATGTAAAATATTGCAGAAATATAAACACAGAAAATGCATAAAACAAGAGAGACACAGATATACGTGGTTCACCTAGTTTGGGCTATGTCCACGGAGAAACAACCAATCCTTCTTTTTATATTATCCAATAAACTAAAGAGATACAACCTATAGTAGATCCACTGTAATTCCCTCTTCACTCTCAATCTCCTCTCTCTTCCTCACTCAGAATACAGATATGTGTAGACGCAATACAATTCCCTCATATATAGCAAGGGGTTGCCTTCTACGGCAAAAAGAACTAAATTAAACATAACTTCTACCATCAGATCTCCACCTAATGAATGGCCCAGATTGACTATGAAATTACAACATTTTACAAGGAAATTTTACATCTATTCTTAGCTTCGGGGGCATTGCCCCCGATCCCCCCGCCGAGGGGGGGGGGGG
>APFE031504983.1:147402-183975 GCA_000404065.3 Pinus taeda | reverse complement strand
CCTATAACATCTATTTGCACAGATTTCATTTTTTCACTCTTCTTTTCTTTCCCAACTCTAAGGAATTTGACTCTCTTCTATTTTCCATAAACACAATTCTCACAGAATTTTAAATCAACATGCTTCAAACCTGGCAACAAATTTCTTGAGTGAGTAATCTGCATCCCCTTCTCACTCATGTGCCCGAGCCTATGATGCCACAATGCCATATCTTCTCCTGTAGAGGTTAAAGCATTAAAAAAATTAGAAATACCATTGCATAAATACAATGTATCAACCTTTCCTCCTTTTGCTACTACTAGGGATCCTTTAGTGACCTTCTAGGTTTTATCTGTGAAAGTAGTTACACAACCTTCACCTCCCAATTGCCCTGTTGAAATCAGATTTTTCTTCAGATATGGAACATGCATTACCTACTTCAATAGCCACTAATTTCCATTTTGTTGTTTTATGAAAAATGTACCCATTCCAATGATTTATAGGGTTTATCATCACATAATCGAACCTGTCCAAAATCGCCTTGCACATAATCATAAAAATGTTTCCTATTAGGTGTGGCATGGAATGAGGCCCCTGAATCTACCACCCAGGCATCAATAATATTTTCTAATGAAAGAATCAAAGCATCTTGCAACACATCACATGTTACATTCACTTCATGATTATTTTCTTGTTGCATGTCTCCTTATTTTCCCTTTCGAGTCTTGCAGTCTTTTTTCAAGTGTCCTTTCTTCCCGCATTTCTAGGACACTATCCCCGATCTGGACTTGGATCTACCTTTTCTTGACTTACTACGATATCCAGGGCTCTTTCCTCTTTCCATTTTTCTTCCCCTAGTCTCTGCAGTCAAAGCATTACCTGATGTCTCACCGCAACTTTTCCGTCGCATTTCCTCGCTAAGGATTGCACCGACAACATCATCAAACTTTAAAGTACTAGATCCAGAGATAGAGTTTCTAATGGCCATAAATAAACCATTCCAACTTTCTGGCAATGAGCATAGAAATAAAAGAGCCCTAACTTCATCATCAAAAGTTATCCCTACAAAACTTAACTGACTGGTAACTGTATTAAGCTCATTTAAATTATCGACAATAGATCCACCCTCTGACATCTTCATTTGAGTCTGAGGGTTTTTCATATAGTTTGGCCAATGTCAACATTAAACCCTCTGTTGTTGTTTCCTTTGAAATATTAAATGCTACTGACACCACTAGGCACAACCATATTGTTCCAAGTGCTTTTCTGTCGAGAATATCCCATTTTGTGTCTGTCATACTCGTCAGCTTCCCTGTCTTTCTGCTTAAAGGTTGGTACAGATCTCTCTGGTACAAATAATCTTCCATCTGCATCTTCCATAGCTGGTAGTTTTGGCCGTTAAATTTTTCGACCCTAAACCTACCATCTTCCGCCATTTCTCCCACTCGAACCAGGAACCCTTCTCTCCTATGAGTTTATCAGCCAAAAAGACCTTCGGCTATGATACCAGTTGTTAGGGAATTATATATTATAGAGAAATGGAACACACAAAATATTGCAGAAATATAAGCACAGAAAATGCATAAAACAAGAGAGACACAGATATACGTGGTTCACCCAATTTGGGCTATTTCCACAGAGAAACAATCAATCCTTCTTTTTATATTATCCAGCAAACTGAAGAGATACAACCTACATAAGATCTGTTGTAATTCCCTCTTCACTCTCAATCTCTTCTCTCTTCCTTACTCAGAATACAGATATGTGTAGATGCAATACAATTCCCTCATATATAGCAAAGGGTTGCCTTCTAGGGCAAAAAACCCTAAATTAAACATAACTTCTACCGTCAAATCTCCGCCTAATGAATGGCCTAGATTGACTACGAAATTACAACATTTTACAAGGTAATTTTACATCTATTTTTAGCTTCGAGGGCGCTAGCCCCAATCCCCCCACCCCGGGGGGGGGGGCTCCCAAGGTAGCACCCCCCACACCCACAAACCCCCTGCAACCAAATATTTTACGGGTGGCGTTGCTACCCCATTACAAACAGGGTCCAATGCGGCGATATTTTTGAATACAAAAGATAACCAGGCTCCACACCCAACAATATATGCTTTTGTGAATTGAATTACAGATTTTCTTGTTTTAGAGGAAGCAGAGTGTTTGGACCCTACGAGAACATCATCAAATGTAGGACCTACGGGTATGTGTCCAAATCCATTTTTGGTAATTCATATGTTTTCCATGCTTGTCTGACTTCAATTTATTTGTTATGTTATTCTTCTTCATTGAGGCATTCAACCCTTGCCTTAAGGAATTTTTCCTGCCAACACTTCAATGATTCACCCCCCCTCTTAGTGTGATATTTGGTCTAACAAGTGGTATCAAAGCAAATGCATTCAAGAATAGTTAATCACTAGAAGTTTTATCTCACGAAATATGGACACTATCAGATCGTTAGGAAATCCCCCTTAGCTTGATGGATCCAACTATGATTTTTGGAAGATAAGAATGGGAACCTACCTCATATCCTTGGGAGATGATGCTTAGGAAACTATAGGAAATAAATATGGAATTCTGGATACTCCTACATATACAATTGGTAAGGCCCTCTAGACTTCCAATGCAATAGATAAGAATTCCATTTTGTGTGGTTAATTAGATACAAAAATTGTCATATTAATGAACCATAAGTCAACCCATGATATATGGAACAAGCTTAAAAATTGTTATGAATGCGAAAATAAGATAAAGGAATCCAAGATACAGTATTATAAGGCTCAATTCCAAAGTTTGAAAATGGAAAGTTTAGGATATTTCTTCCTATTTTCTTTGAGTAGACAAGATTGTAAACTTTATTACAAGTGTCGGTGAATAAATCAAGGATGATATTGTTCGAAAAAGAATTGAGATATCTTCCTTCAAGATTCAATCCTAAGGTATTAGCCTTTGAAAAGAAATTAGATATGGATAAGATGGACATGGATTTGATTCATGGAAAAATATTAGACTATGAACTAATATGATAGAGAAGGAAAAGTTAGGAATTAAGGAAGCAACATTCCAAGCAGCCAAAGAAGGAAGAAAGCATGAGAATCAAGTGGACCCTAGTAATGAAACTGATGCAGAAGAAGCCAAGTTCATGAGAAAGATAAAAATGGAAACCAAAATGTTCAAAGGTAACCTTACTTCAAATGCTTTGAATTTGGAGAAATAAGACATTATGCTTCTAAATTTCCTTATGCAAAATGGAATCATAGTGATGAAGAAGAAGATTCAAGTATAAGGATCAAAAGAAGAAATGAAATGGAAAAAACAACAGCTTCTTCTCAAAAGAGCAAAGTGATTATGAGAGCAATGAAATTATGATTAATGATGAAAGAGGAGAAACATTTTTCTTCATTGAAGTAGAAATCAATTATGAAGGAGAAATTAGAAGTGCATTGAAAGAAATAAAAACTCTTAGAAAGAAGGTGGGACATCTAGAAAAAAAACTCCAAGATAAATATCATGATAAAGATCCATTACCTCTCTCAAGATCAAACTAGAAGAAGCCAAAATGATGAAAGAATTCTTTTCAGAATAGTTGAACGAGAAGGAAGAACTTTGTGAAAAATTAGAAGAAGAATTTGTGCTCTTGAAATAAGAATTGGAAAAACTCAAACACAACTTAAATCTTCTCAAAGGGTCTAGTCTCTAGATCATATTCATAGCATTCAAAGATCTCCTCATTAAAATAGATCTTGGATACTAGGAAGGTTGTGAGACATCTAAATATAAAGCTCTTCGAAAAACCTCAAATGAATATCATCTCACGAAACCATGATTAGATATTCATTTGATCTAGAAACAACTCATTTTAAGATTCTAAGCAAGTGATGAATCATCCCAAGCATGTTCATTTTAACATTTCTATGATTCTCATAATTATGTCAGGAATTAGGTAGATGTATCTACTCCACGTAAAAAAGGACACCATGATTGAAAATATTCATAAAGGATTCCAAATGAAGTAATGGAACAAGAGTCAGAAATAGGTAAAGGAATGTATCTCTTCTCAGGAAAAACTTTAGAAAATATGTCACATCAAAACTACCCTATGCCTCCAAGTATCAAAATATTTTTTTTGGTCATTTTTTTCATGCACAAAATCTGGACACAAATCACAGGATTGCAGAACCTATGATATTACTATGCATAGAGGATATGATCAAGTTCCCAGGATCATACATATGGATAAAGTTATAACTTACGATAATAGATCAAATGGTTTATTTTCGCTAGTATTCAAGTCCTATATAGAATATTTCATATGTCATAATGAAGGACATATAACACATGATTGTGTAATCAAATTGAGGTAGAAAAAGGGAGAGGGACTCTCTATCAACTCAAGAATGAATAACAAGGAATGGAGAATGAAATAGGAGGAAGGAAAGTTATATATGACCCCTCAGATCTAATCCATGGGTGACAACTTCTTTAAGTATATAATTGTGTGAAGTGAAACTTGTAGTAGTATGATTATGAAGGAAAGATGATCATTTGTAGGAAGGACTGTCATTAAATAAGATCAAGGAAATTTAGAAAATTATATTGGCAACAACGAATATATAGAGGAAATATACAAAAGGGAAGCAGGTCCATTATCAGAACATGTAATCTGACAGACATTTGAAAATTAATTGATCCATCATTCTCTAAAAGAAGAAATCAAAAAATGTAGGGGCAGGTGTTACAGGATTCATTGAAGAAATAAAATGAACATAAATAGAAATATTTGCAAAAAAATAAGTTGTTGATAGAAGAAATATTCACATAACAAAAAGCAGGGTCTCAGGGTGATATTCACATAATAAGAAGCATGTTCCTAGGGGATATTTCATTGATCAGGGCCACTAGAAGTTCAGGAACAATTATGGAGTATTGATAGGAAACCATATCCCTTTTCCATTGATGTCAAAGGGGAGATATTGTAAATATTGACAAGAAACTATGAAGTAGTAAGATGATTTTGGAAGACAAAGGAGAGAAAGATGGATTAAATAAGAAAAGTAGGATCAAGTAGGGAGAAACCTTGCAGGAAGTCTAGGGGAATACCCAACATGTCAGGGGGAGTTCAATCCATTTCCATTAATGAAAATCAATGTCTAGTGGTGTTTCCATCTAGGAAAAATGGGAATATTGTTGAACATAGTGTTTTCATTTATGAAAACTAGTGATATTTATGTTAATAAAGGAATGCCAGTTCAAGAAGGTATTGGATGAAAGCCATTATCATTAATGGAATTCATCAATAGAGGATTTATATCCTAGAACTTTTTTTTAGTATTTTTTGATGATATTATGACAAATAATGTCATTGATGTTGAGGGAGGCATGATAGTTTGAGTAGGTGTTGAATGATAATTAGTATCATTAATGGGATTTGTTAGTAAAGGTTACACATCCTAGAATATTTTTTATTATTTTCTAATTTTATGATGATAAAATGGATATAAGGATGGTCTATATATATAGGTCTCATTGAGATATTTCCAAAGGTATAATACACTCTGACAAACTCCTCTTGGATGAGAAGTTATGGCCATTTCAAGATCAAAATTGGGCAAACACTTGAAATAGGGGTTAAAACCCACAAACCCAAAATTTGCTAAAGATCACACATGTTTTAGAGAAGATCAATGTTTTTGGCATATCAATGCAAAACAATGCCCCAACTTGCATGATGTTTAACTACATTAAAGGTCAAACAAATTTCCAAGATCTGATGGATTTGATGAATGTTCATAGAAATGAAAGGTAGATAATATTCCATCTTGCATGATAATTAACCATAGGGTATTGTTACTAGAGGGATCATTCTAGATAATATAAGAATGACATATTAGCATGAATGACACATTAGTGGGGTGATGTGGCACCACCAGATCTTTCGATGTAGGAAGTGCAATTGGTTATTTTTGATTTGTCAAATCACTGAACATGCATGACATGTGGCACAAATTAGGAACTGATACATAGTGTGATGACATCATGCTAACATCATCACATATATGGCCATGAAATATAAGGACCAAGTCAAATGGTAAGTTCATATGGCTAAGGCATGGAGCACATGACCAGCTAGGTGAATTTCTCCTGAATCTATGGATTGATGTTGGCTTCCACATCAGCTCCAAATGAATTGTGCCCCTCTTAGTCACTATATATATGAACAATTGTAAGGAGGAGGGACATGGGTGGAGTGATCTAAGGTGTTTTGAAGGCTTCATTTCTATACATATTCTATGTGGTTTGTGTTGCTTTTGGCTTAAGATTAAGCCCCCAACCACATGCTTCGTTGTTTACACATTTTCTATTTATTTTCATGCTGAATGGGCTATTTTGTGGGACCATTGGTTAACATATTTTTATGGTTCATTTCACCACGAGATCATTGGTTAACATATGTTATGTGGTTCATTTCAATGTGGGTTCATTGGTTGACATATGCTCCACAATTCATTGCATTAATTGAATCAGGTCATGGGATCATTGGATAACATATGCTCTATGGTTCATTGCATTATGGGATTGTTGGTTAACCTATTCTTTGTGGTTCATTGATCAGTGGGCTCGTTGGTTAAAATATTCCATGTGATTTGTTACGTGGATTGGTCCAGGGTTCAAACCCTTACAACAGGGTTTCATTGGTCAATACATATGTGTCGAGGTTTTGACACATGAGTTGGTTTGAATAGATGACACCCATTTTCTTGGTATTTCAGACTGAAATATATTATATGGAAGTTGGTGTATTGATTGAAGTGAGGAAAACAAGAAATAGTGTTGGAATTTTGTGTGGTTTTTATGTCGGAGATTAGCGGTTCAAGCTTTGATAGATATACACTAAAATTTTATTTTACAAAGTTAGTGGCATGCCAATTTTTTCATTTTTCCAAAACCTTTAAGTCGCATATTAGAGAACTTCTAAAGGATCATCTTGTATAATGTGTCCTATTTTAGGATCACGGGGTATCTCTTTTTATTGCAATAATTTAATGTCACAAATGTGGATTGACTTGTTAAAGAAAATTTAGTTGTTGATTTATTTACTAAATTGCAAAATTAAGATGATATTGTTCATGTAGACATTAATTTCCTTGATGACAAATTATTTGTAGTGTCTACTCATTTTCCTTTGTTTGCAGACATAGAAAATTACTTAGCAACAAGAAAACCACACCAATAGTTACTAGCTTGTGAGAAGCAAAATATTATAGGTAGGAGTGCCACATACTCATGGATTTATGGTGACCTATTCCACACTAGAGTGGACCTAATCATTCTAAGGTGCATATGGGAGGACAAAATACTTGAAATTATAAATTTTTGTCACAATGATCCATGTGGAGGTCATTTCTCTAACATGAAAATAACTTACAAGTTACTGCAATTTGGATGTGATCGCCCCAACCTTTTCAAATATGCTAAGAAATATGTACAAAAATGTAACAATTATCAAAGAATTAGGTGACCAGTGCAAGCTAATGAAATTTAATTGCATCCATAAGTGCTTATTGAACCATTTGAGAAGTGGGATTTTGATTTTATAGGTCCCATTATGCTAATGTTAAAGAAAAAAAAATACATCTCATGTGTACTGACTACATCACGAAATGGCTTAAGGCCAAGGCTTTACCATGAGATAATAAGCAAGTAGTAGCAAACATTCTTTATGAAGAATTTTTTACAAGATTTAGCATGCCTAGGAAGATTCTCACAGATTAAGGGACACAATTTACATCTAGGCGGATCAACACTATCACAAATCAGTACAAATTTAGGCATAGAAATTCTACCCCATACCACCCTTAACTGAATGGTTAAGTGGAGTCCACCAACACAGTATTGGAGGCCATTCTCATAAAAATAGTAAAGATTCATCACAAGGATTGGCCAGTTCATTCTACTGAAGCACTTTGGGATTAAAGGACAACTTGGAAAAGCACCACAAGATGTACTCCATATAAATTAGTTTATGAGAAATAATTCCTCCTACCAATAGAGTTTCAAAACAAGACACTTCGAATTCCATCCCACTTCAGAATGAATATAATTGAGGCACAAGACTAGAGGTTACTGCAATCAAATCAATGTGATGAGATCAAGAATGATGTTTTCCAACATATTATGTTAGTGTAGAAACAAATAAATAAATGGCATGATAGGTTTATCCAAAAGAAGTAGTTCCAGCCAGGATACTTGGCATCCCTCTTCCATATAGGATTTAAATATTTTAAGTGAAAATTTACAACTCGATGGCTAGGGCCCTATGAACTAGATATGGCTTTTGAGAATGGGTTCATTCAAATTTAAACCATTGATGAAGACCAAAAATATTTTCTTGTGAATGGGTATAGGTTGAATTTCTATCAAAAATCAATATCCAAAGCACAATTTATAGTAGAAATTTGCTAGGATGATGGTATGGAAGTGCCAAGATAGTATGACCATCTCCCTGCTCCTACTCTCTCTTTTGACACTACCTAAAAAGCAAGATTATATGATCTACAGACAAAATGGCTGGAATCTAGGACATCGACTCATAATAATTACAAGGTGAATATTTTAAAGAAAACCCACGAAAACTAAAATGTACATGATATCGAATGAGTCATCATATACATCAATCACTATTATATTGCCATTCTTCTGCAGCAGCATATTCTTTGTCGGCCTCATCCATTTCTAGTAATTGTTCTATGTCAGGAGCGAATATATCATGAGGCAAGGCATCATCAAGCCATGGTGGTGCTTGTTCCAATAAACAACAATAAAATGGAAAATGGAATACATTTACTGGTCTCAGCCTGGGATCTGTAGAAATCTTTCCATGGAAGCTGACTTTCACACTGAATGATGGTTCATCTTGATGTCTATCCTGTAAGCCTACTTCTGTGCCAGAATAAAGGAACTCAAATTCTACAGTGTAGTCGTGTTGAGCAACAATATGGATTTCCCAAATTAAAGTGCTAATGGTTTCCCGGAAATTAAAATGACAAATCTGCTCACCCCTAGGCATATACTTAAACATGAACAACTTAAACCAAGGACTCCACCAGTTATTCCCACTATCCAACTGTGTTGCATAGGAAATGACTCTAACATAACCATGTATCCTAGCTCTTTGGTGGATGGAGAAATAATCTTGCCATGTCCAATCAGTATGTTGGAAAAAACCAAAATATATGGGGATTGGTTCTCTAGATAGTGAATAATAGACACGCCAAGGTCTATCTCTATAAGGTAACTCACTATTATAGGTTATCATACTAGACTCTGAATCAAACCAAAATGACAAAATCATTTGGATGAATTCTATTGGTAATGACTTGATTCTCAAAACAAAACAATCCCAACAGAATTCATATTTACACTGACTACAAACTAAGATTGAACCGACTCTGGACTGACAGACACTAGACTGGACTGGACTTTTACTTGAAGAACTTTCTCCTTTGTACAGGGGTCTGAACATCTTGATTTCTTTGATTTTTGGAGCTCCTTCTCTTGTCAATATGTCTGCTAAATAATTCTCTGCACCTGATTTATAGAAAATTTTGAAATCAAATCCTTCTAGCCAGAGAGCCCATCTTAGAACCCTGGTATTTCCTTGTTCTAACAATTTCTTGTTGGACAAAATACCTTTCATGTGTTTCAGATTAGTTCTAACTAAAAATATGACACTTTTTAAGAATAATCTGAATCTTTGAATTCCTCTTTTGACAGTAAGTATCTCTTTGTGGGAAGATGGATACTTGGCTTCTGTGTCATCAAAAGTACCAGAGGCATATGCACAAACAATTTCTTTTCTTCCGTGTTTCTGTAATAACACTGTGGCCCATGTATGATCAGATGCATCTGTTTCAAGAATAAATGGGAGATCAGTGTCAGGCAATTTTAACTTGGGAAGTTCTCTGATTTTGATTTTTATGTTCCTTACTGCCATAGTCATTTCATTAGACCATTCAATTTTTTCCTTCTTCAGCCTTTTTTTCAGAATCTTTGTATCTTCATATTGCTTTTCATAGAACTAGCGGATGTAATTCAAGCAACCTAAAAACCTCTGAAGCATTTTTTCATCAAGGAAAGTATCAGGAAATTTCAGAAGGTGAAGAAGGATATGAGGTTGAAGCTCTATGTGACCCTGTTCAATATGCAATCCTAAATAGTCTATTTTGACTCTTCCAATTTGAAACTTTTCTTCTAAGTCAGATAGAACTAAACCATGCTTGTACACCATTTCATAGAATTTTTCTAAATGCAGCTTATGAGTATTTACATCCTTACTAAATACAAGAAGATCATCAATATATACAATCACATACTATACCCCACCAAAAATATCTTCCATGCACTTTTGGAACTCAGAAGGAGCATTCTTCAAACCAAACGGCATTAATGTCCATTGGTATTTTCCATGTGGAACTGTGTGAAGGCTGTTTTATATCTGTCATCTGGAATGATACCAATTTGCCAGAAGCCACTTTTAAGATCAAATTTGCTGAAAACATTGGCATTGGCGATTTTAGCAAGCAACAATTCTTTATTGGGAAGAGGATACCTGATGGGCATTAGAGCCTCATTTAAAGCTTTGGAATTAATTACCAACCTCTTCTTTCCATGTTTTTGTTCACTATGTTTGTTGACATAAAAGGCTGGACATGCCCATGGGCTTTTGCAAGGCTCAATTAGGTTCTGTCCAAGTAGCTACTGAATCTCATGTTTGCACAAAGCCTGTTCAGTAGGTGACATATGATTAGCACTTGCTTTCTGTGGTTTAAGGACATACCCTTCTCTATAAGGTAATGCTACAAAATATTTTTCTCTGGTCCATAAAGCGTCTGGTCTGCTTGTTGTGCAATCATGGCGCAGCTTATCTGAGATTGGTTGCAATGCTTTTTGGCCATGTATTTCTGCATGCTTGACAATCTTTTGGATTTTGGTAAGATCTTGCATAGTTTCCTGCAGATTGTCTTCTTCATTGGGCTTGACCTTAAGCTGGTAATCATTCTTTGCAGGAATCATAATCGGTCCTTCAACAGTAGTAAATGTGACTGAGTCTTTGCCAAAGGTGACTGGAAGGAATCTTTTCAAAAAATCTTTTCCCAATAGGACATCTAATCCTGTATCAAAACTGTACAAAGTAACATATGTCTGTACATAGTTCAAATAAACTGGAAAATCAGGGGATATATGATTAATCTCCATTAACTCTTTATTCATAGCCTGAAGGACAGTTTAGTAGGCTGCCAATAATAAGAAGGAATCGCACCAAATTTGCAGCAACTACACATAGCTCCAGAATCAATTTGTGCATCTAAAGTGTATTCCTTTAAATTTGGCAATTTTATTTTCAAAGGGATTACCACTTTATCTCCTATTCCCATGATATTTACTAAATCTACTTCCTTAGATTTCATGGGCATTTCTTCTGGAATATCCTTCATCAGAATTCTTGTCAATTTGGAATTAGCATCATCATAATCAGAAATAAGACTTTGAAGTTTAGCTGATAAATGCAATATTTCTGATCTTGTTAGTTTAATAGATGATTCCAAACTGCTAATATCCTTCTTGAGAGTATTGATTTCATCCATACCTGTAACTTGAGAAGCTTCTATAATATGCAATGGTTTGAACATTGAATCAAACTCTCTTTCAATAAAATCCTCATCATCAATTATTCTTTTGGAAGGTAATTGTTTTTCTAAACTTTCCAGTTTTTCTTTCAATCTCCTTCTAGCTGTTAACTGGGACGGTTCAAGCTATGCTAGTTGTTTTTTGACTTCATTAATCTGAATCTGCAAATTGTCTGTTTTGTTGAAGTAAAACATTTTGATATCATCAATAAAAGTTTCATTAGAGTCAGAAGAATCAGATTCCAAACTTATTCTTCTAATATTAGGCAAATCATCATTATTTGAAGTAGAAGAATCACTGGAAATTTCAAAATATTCACCATCTGAATGGGAAATGAGATCCCAATCTTCTGGATTATGAACTGTAGTAAAAACATCCATGATCTTTAATTGTTTCTTGTTCTTTTTCTCTTTGGAAGCATTAGCATAATGGCCTTCTTTTCCACATATAAAACATGTTACCTTTTTAGAAGGTTGTGCCCTTTTTCTGAATAGTGTCCTCTTCTTTTTGGAAAACGTAGTAGGATAATATTTTCTTCTAGGAGTATACTTATCTGTCTTGCATGAGCATGAAACTTTTGACACTTTCTTTTTAGATTTGCTACTACATCCAAAATCATAAGTTTCTGTAAAATTATTACACAACTTTGTACTGAAATGCATCTGCTTCTTAAAATTCTTTTTAGCTTTTTCTAATGCACATTCTCTCTGTAGAACATAAACCATCATCTGGTGTACTGCAGCCGATGAAAAATTCTCAATATTTACTTTGTTGGTCTCAATATACTGATTAATTAAATCTGGAATTTTTCTTGGCATTGAAGCTATGTAATACCTCAAATAAGCAACATTGTGAGGATCCGCTGCTTGATAAAGAAGTTTTTGCATAACACAATAATAATCATGCAGATAGTCTATGTTACACAATATTTGAGATAAAAAGAGTTGAGAATTATGTACTGAACCTTCTGGTACTTCCCCCAAAAATTCATGTTTTAAGGCGTCAAAAATAGCTTTCAGGGGATTGGTTGGATGTTCAATGATATTGTTCATTTCATCTTCAGACAACATATCCCACCATTGTTTTAAAAAGCCAGTAAAAGACCAAAGAATTTGTGTGACTATATCAGACCATGATGCTTTAGTTTCAGATTTTCGATGTAATGCCCAAGCATGGACATTATGCAAAACTGTTATAACTTCTTCACTTTCCATGCAATCAATATTTACCAAAAGTGTATTGCCAAATCCTTTAGCTGATGGATTTTCAAATTTGGCAGGGACACTTTCCAAATTGTCTCTATATCTAGAAAAAGGACTATCTGCAGATGCTTCATGTGCAAAAGTATCCTTGTCTCCTTTCTTTCCTTTATGTGTGTAAGAAAATGTATCACCTCTATCTCTTTTATAACTAGTATCTCCTTTAGTGGGTTCTCCAGGAGTTCTGGTAGCATTAGAGGTAACACCAGACATGGCCAAAATTTGTGGAGTAGATGGTTGGCCATTTTCGACAAGGGTTTTAAGACTGACATAACCTTTTAGTAATCTCAAGCTTTCAACAGTTGGAAAACTGGTTAGCCTATCTCTCATCAAATCTGTTTTTTCTCTAGCTAACATTATTCCTTTTTGTACTTTCTCAATCTTAGCAGTATCTATGTTATCAATACTTTTGAACAAAATAATTCTAAGACCATCTTTTGATTCTCCTGAACTCGAAGAAAACTTTAATTTGAACTTGAAAGATCTACTTCTCTATAATGAGGTGGAGAAGTAGGCTGTGGTAATGCATCCCTTAAATGTTCAAGGGACCTGGAAATAATTCCCATGTTGGAATTGATATCATTCAGTTTCTGTGTGTGCTCATTCTGTCTTCCCAAACATTCATTATAACCACTGTGCATTTTCTTTATATGTTCTTTGATTTCTAGCACATCTTTGGCTATGTCATCTATGTTTTGCAGCATACAAACAATCTGATAGTTTGTATAATTATGCATTTTCTCTATTTCAGTCTGATCTGCATCTGACATATTTTTCATCTGTATCCATTGGAAATATGACTTTAGAGTACCATTCTTGAAAGTTCTTTTAGAGTTTGTAGGCTCTAAATATCTCTCATTAATCTTTGTTGTCAGATCATATTGAGCTCTAGGAAGACTAAAGCTTTTAATATCAGGAAATACTTAAATGCTTTTGATCTTCTAGTTGGAAGCTAGAAGATGTACCTGATACAAAGAATTGGCAATCATCAGATTTATGGGTTAGGGGTTTCTTTTGATTTCTTTTGGCAACAGAATATATTGGTGGAACTGGAACTGATAAAGGAGCAGGAGAAGGCATAATTGAAGGAGGTATTACTGCTTTTGTACTGTATCTACTTCCTAAAAATGAAGATCTATCCAAGGTAGTCATAGATCTGATAAGACGAGGGCTTGTAAATTTGAGACCAGAAGAACCGTCAGAATGTCTGACAATAGACAATTGCCTAGGTTCTTTTGCTGTTTGCAGTTGAGGATATTTTTGTGATAATGGAATGTAAGTACTATTCCATTCATCAGGTAGAGTACATTCTGCAAATCCTATCTATAAGGGGGCAGTATTACTGGGCCCGACTATTATTCCTTCTTTCAAAGCTCTTGAACTCAATTTTGGATTGAGTGGAGGCATTGTGTTGGAAACAAACCAAAGACAAATGGAAGAATGAAGCTAAGTGACCAAAGCTTGTGGGGCGACATGGAAACCATTGAACTGAATATAGGCATTCAGAAACACATTTATATATGGGTCATTCAAAGAGACTTGATATCTGGGAATTACTGACGACCAGACAGGACCATTATTAAGAGGACTCTGAAAGCCTCCCAACAATGCATCATTAAAATCATTCATTCTGGTATCCAGGACACAAGTTAGGCAACAAGTATTTAATCCTAGTCTGACAAGAGGATTAATCCCAAACTGAATCATGCCTATATGAATATATTTGAACCCATGTTCTAAACCCCATTCAATATCTTCTCTTTTAATTAAAGGAACCTGGTAGACTTTCTAACCAGTAGAAATAGGAATATTTACACAAGTAAAGCGGAATAACTGAGTTGCTCTGAACTGAAAATCATGGATCTTATATAACTTGTCTACTTCTATCTCTGGCAATGTCCAATTTGGCTATGGCTCAAATTCTTGAACTAAAAATTTTTCATCATATAATTTTTCTTCAGAGGTTTTGTTCAAATACTTATTCAGAAAAGACCATCTCTTTTGCTTAGCAATTTTCTTATCCTCGGTTGTTTGAAGAAAAAATTCATTCAAAGAACCAGCCATTGAGATTAAATATAAGTATGCACCTGAACAGGGGATAATAATTACAAGGTCGATATTTTAAAGAAAACCCATGAAAACTAAAATGTACATGATATCGAATGAGTGATCATATACATCAATCACTATTATATTGATGATGGGGATAATAATTACAAGAAACAGTTAAAGATCATGGATGTTTTTACTACAGTCCATAATCCATAAGATTGGGATCTCATTTCCCATTCACATGGTGAATATTTTGAAATTTCTAGTGATTCTTCTACTTCAGATAATGATGATTTGCCTAATATTAGAAGAATAAGTTTGGAATCTGATTCTTCTGACTCTGATTAAACTTTTATTGCTGATATGAAAATTTTTTACTTTAGCAAAACAGACAATTTGTAGAATCATATTGATGAAGTCAAGACACAACTAGCACATCTTGAACCATCCCAATTAACAGCTAGAAGGAGATTGAAAGAAAAATTGGAAAGTTTAGAAAAACAATTACCTTCCAAAAGAATAATTGATGATGAGGATTTTATTGAAAGAGAGTTTGATTCAATGTTCAAACGATTGCATATTACAGAAGCTTCTCAAGTTACAAGTATGGATGAAATCAATGCTCTCAAGAAGGAAATTATCTATTTGGAATCATCTATTAAACTAACAAGATGAGAAATATTGCATTTATCAGCTAAACTTCAAAGTCTTATTTCTGATTATGATGATGCTAATTCCAAATTGACAAGAATTCTGATGAAGGATATTCCAGAAGAAATGCCCATGAAATCTAAGGAAGTAGATTTAGTAAATATCATGGGAATAGGAGATAAAGTGGTAATCCCTTTGAAAATAAAATTTCCAAATTTAAAGGAATACACTTTAGATGCACAAATTGATTATGGAGGTATGTGTATTTGCTGCAAATTTGGTGCAATTCCTTCTTATTATTGGCAACCTACTAAATTGTCCTTCAGGGCTGTGAATAAAGAGTTAATGGAGATTAATCATATATCTCCTGATTTTCCAGTTTATTTGAACTATGTACAGACATATGTTACTTTGTACAGTTTTGATATAGGATCAGATGTCCTATTGGGACAAGATTTTTTGAAAAAATTCCTTCCAGTCACCTTTGGCAAAGACTCAGTCACATTTACTACTGTTGAAGGACCAATTATGATTCCTACAAAGAATTATTACCAGCTTAAGGTCAAGCCCAATGAATAAGACAATTTGCAGGAAACTATGCAAGATCTTACCAAAATCCAAAAGATTGTCAAGCATGCAGAAATACATGGCCAAAAAGCATTGCAACCAATCTCAGATAAGTTGCACCACGATTGCACAACAAGCAGAATAGACGCTTTCTGGACCAGAGAAAAATATTTTGTAGCATTACCTTATAAAGAAGGGTATGTTCTTAAACCATAGAAAGCAAGTGCTAATCATATGTCACCTACTGAACAGGCTTTGTGCAAACAGGAGATTCAGCAGCTACTTGGACAGAACCTAATTGACCATTGCAAAAGCCCATGGGTATGTCTGGCCTTTTATGTCAACCAACATAGTGAACAGAAACGTGGAAAGAAGAGGTTGGTAATTAATTCCAAAGCTTTAAATGAGGCTCTAATGCCCATCAGGTATCCTCTTCCCAATAAAGAATTGTTGCTTGCTAAAATCGCCAATGCCAATGTTTTTAGCACATTTGATCTTAAAAGCGGCTTCTGGAAAATTTGTATCATTCTAGATGACATATATAAAACAGCCTTCATAGTTCCACATGTCCAATACCAATGGACAATAATGCCATTTGGTTTGAAGAATGCTCCTTCTGAGTTCCAAAAGTGCATGGAAGATATTTTTGGAGGGGTAGAGTATGTGATTGTATATATTGATGATCTTCTTGTATTTAGTAAGGATGTAAATACTCATAAGCTGCGTTTAGAAAAATTCTATGAAATGGTGTACAAGCATGGTTTAGTTCTATCTGACTCAGAAGAAAAGTTTCAAATTGGAAGAGTCAGAATAGACTATTTAGGATTGCATATTGAACAGGGTCACATAGAGCTTCAACCTCAAATCCTTCTTCACCTTTTGAAATTTCCTGATACTTTTCTTGATGAAAAAATGCTTAAGAGGTTTTTAGGTTGCTTGAATTACATCCGCCAGTTCTATGAAAAGCAATATGAAGATACAAAGGTTCTACAGAAAAGGCTGAAGAAAGAAAAAATTGAATGGTATAATGAAATGACTATGGCAGTAAGGAACATAAAAAGCAAAGTCAGAGAACTTCCCAAGTTAAAACTGCCTGACACTGATCTCCCATTTATTCTTGAAACAGATGCATCTGATCATACATGGGCCGCAATGTTATTACAGAAACACAGATGAAAAGAACTTGTTTGTGCATATGCCTCTGGTACTTTTGATGACACAGAAGCCGAGTATCCATCTTCCCACAAAGAGATACTTGTTGTCAAAAGAGGAATTCAAAGATTCAGTTTATTCTTAAAAAGTTTCAGATTTTTAGTTAGAACTGGTCTGAAACACATGAAAGGTATTTTGTCCAACAAGAAATTGTTAGAACAAGGAAATACCAGGGTTCTAAGATGGGCTCTCTGGCTAGAAGGATTTGATTTCGATATTGTCTATAAATTAGGTGCAGAGAATTATTTAATAGACATGTTGACAAGAGAAGGAGCTCCAGAAATCAAAGACATCAAGATGTTCAGACCCCTGTACAAAGGAGAAAGTTCTTCAAGTAAAAGTCCAGTCCAGTCTAGTGTTTGTCAGTCCAGAGTCTGTTCAATCTTAGTCTGTAGTCAGTGTAAATATGAATTCTATTGGGATTGTTTTGTTTTGAGAATCAAGTCATTACTAGTAGAAGTCATCCAAATGATTTTGCAGTTTTGGTTTGATTCAGAGTCTAGTATGATAGCCTATAATAGTGAGTTACCTTATAGAGATAGACCTTGGCATGTCTATTATTCACTATCTAGAGAACCATTCCCCATATATTTTGGTTTTGTCCAACATACTGATTAGACATGGCAAGATTATTTCTCCATCCACTAGAGAGCTAGGATACATGGTTATGTTAGAGTCATTGCATATGCAACACAGTTGGATAGTGGGAATAACTGGTGGAGTCCTTGGTTTAAGTTGTTCATGTTTAAGTATATGCCTAGGGGTGAGCAGATTTTTCATTTTAATTTCCGGGAAACCATCAACACTTTAATTTGGGAAATCCATATTGCTGCTCAACACAACTACACTATATAATTTGAGTTCCTTTATTCTAGCATAGAAGTAGGCTTTCAGGATAGACAACAAGATGAACCATCATTCAATGTGAAAGTCAGCTTCCATGGAGAGATTTCTACAAATCCCAGGCTGAGACCAGTAAATGTATTCCATTTTCCAACTACTTGAAAACTAGTTTTTTGTGGGCATAATTCGTTATTTATCTAAGTTGTTATTTTTTCTAAATCCTAATTCTTCAATTTTTTGTTTCTTCGTATGTTAGCTAATGGGGGATCCCTTAAGGCCCTCATTTTAGTGGCCTTTTCCCCATCAACTCCAACACATTATCTCAAATAAGATGTTAGAGATTGTTTTGCAATACCTAGAGGCCTGCGTATATTAATGGTAGCTTCTCTCGCTAGTGATTTGTGGGAATGCATCAATGTTTATTTTTAATTGGATATTACAGGTAACTGTACCTCAACACCATTATTTTTACCTTGTAAGATCTATTATGGTACCTTGGCACTCATCGTCATCAAAGGTGATAAGCCTCTCATCGGTTAACAACATATATTAAAAATTGGTAATATGATGATTCCTTCTCATGCTCAACTTCAACACCTTTATTCACATGTTGACGGATTTTACCCAGATTGGACGGAACATGTGAAGGCATATGACTTCATCCTATACAACAACTACAAGTTTTAGGGATGGTGATGGAAAGAGCATGAATATTATGAGAATGGAAAATATTTGACAACTTATTGCAAATATTTTGGATCAATCCTTATTATACTAGCAACACTTATGTTTCCTCATGTTTTAATATAGTAGGAATATTCCAAGTTTGAGATTAACAATTGGAAGGAAAACAATCAGTAAAACTATAGAGTAAATCACTGCACAGGACAAAAACATAGTTGGTAATCCATAATACATAGTATTAATATTTAAAATTATGCTAGCTAAACTGATCTTTGTATATCACATGATTTACTAAATCTTGGGATCCATTTTAGCAGAATAAGTTCTTTGTAGAAACCCTTGATTCAGGTAACTAGTTGACATATGAAACCAAATCAAAGAACTACTAGATTTCATTGTTTTGGTAGGAAAATGACTAATACTTATGGTAGAGTATGGATACTAGACATATCCACTCCAGAAAGTCCCAAACATCACCCAAAAGGTAATTAAGGTGAGGATTAATTACACTTTTAAATGTATGATTTAGTTTTGGGAAATGCATTCAAATCCATTATTATCGTCCTTCATGAAGGAAGGGTTAACTATTGTTGTATTGGGCATCCCCTACAGTCATGTTACTCCATGAAATTTTATTCTGAATACCAATACCATTTACACATGTCTATGCTCACAAAATATTTTAGCTATGTAAAATAGACATACCCTTCATTTAAAATGCCAATTGAGCAGCAATTAAAACATGCAAGATTATCCTTTTTCACAACCTTTCCCTATTCGATAGTGCATAGTGGAAAAGAGTTGAGAATGAGTCAACCTTATACATACTCGACCAGTAAGATTCATGCCAAAGACTCTTGTGCCACAACATGAACCAAGTGGAAATTAATTTCTTACTAATTTTCTAGAGGGAAGGAAGTGTTTTTAGGAGGTGGGATGGATTCCCTTTTGTGAAAAGTTTCAAGGGCATAGTTCTAAGGTAACTTGAGACTTTGCAGGAATTTTTATGGGATGTGGCTTAATTTAATCAACTGGACCTCATGTTTATGAGGAATCAATTTCTTAAAGAACTGGTCTTCCCCAAGGTGGGGAGTGTTTGTTCAAGAGTGTTGTTAAATAATTTGAATGTAACGAATTTCTAGTGTTGGAACATTGGAATCCTAATTGGAGCAAAGTGGTTCATCACTCTTGAATCAAGGAGGAGTGGCATGAGGCACTTTACTTGGTACAAAAGTATATTACTTGTGAGGGCGGGTATGTTATCATGTTTAGGTACCATTTTCATTTTCCTTCATCCTTTGAAGAGAAATGAAAAAAAATAGAGGAAAATTTAGTCTAAAAGTGCCCCTGAAATTTTCATGTAATTTCCATGTCATAATATGTAACCAATCAAAATCCTTTAAATTTAAAAATAGATACATGTAAATATTTTGGAGGGAAAAGAAGAAGACTACTTATTTTAATTGTATTTTTGTCTTATCTCCTTATAGGTTTACTTAAATGTCAAGTGTAGACACTTGCATGTGGAATTAAATTCCACATCCAATGAGTACCCATTATGCATGCTTTTGAGAATACCCACATTGATAAACAAATGAAGATACATTTAAAAAGCATGTTCAATTACACCTTCTTAATGCATCTTCAACTTTATCAACATGGGTCTTGTTAGAAGTATGCATATTGGGTACGCGTTGGATGTGGAATTTAATTTTGCATCCAATGAGTGTTTACACTTGAAATTTGAGTAAACCTATAAGGTGATAAGCCAAAAATACAATTAAAAAAAGTAGTTTTCTTTTTTCCCTATAAAATTTAGAACTTTGATTTTATTAATTTTCCTTAAGAAGTCACTTTTAGGTTGAATTTTCCTCTAATGTGAATCTCCCTTTCTATATTTTAAAGAGTTTAACTAAAATGCAAAAATAGTACAAGTTCACCCAAAGTAGGCCAAGACTAGCCTGTTTCATAATGGTTTAGTTAAAATTCTATTAGAAGAAGAATTGAAAAGGGAAAATTAGACTAAGAGCCACTTTATTTTCTAGGGAGGGTTTGAGAACATCCCTTTGTAATCCATAGCCACTCAAAAAATAGGTGAATTTTTAAAAATGGGATGAACAACCCTCGTTAATTTAAAGAAGAAGGATGTGGAAGGGGAGTCCTCTCATACGAAATATGCAATGGAAGTGTAAGAGTCGGTCTCTGAGAAGCTTGAGAGTGTGTATGTTTCCAAAAATAAGAAGAAACCCTCCAGGAGGGTTAAGGAGACTTTTTCTATAAAAGAAAAAAAAACCCTATGAAGAAATTGTAGGTACTCCCATAAAAAAAGAAATGCCTGGTAAAAAGGTTCATCATAAGAAGAAGAAGTATGTTACCATAAGATAAGGGAAAAATTAGAAATTTCTTGAAGTAACTCCTCCTAGGATTACTGAGGGAAAAAATGGAAATCTAATAAAATTGAATAGGACTCTAAATATGGATATGAGGTTTTTATTATTAAAAATACACCTCTCCTAGTGGCAGAGCGAGTTACGGTGGAAAATGTTGTGTCTGAGGTGTCTAAGGAGATAAAGAAAAATATAATTAGCCTTCGTTATTCTGACTCTATTGAGGAGAAGGCCGAAGGGCCTATTCAAAATAAATATCTCATCATATTTGATGCCCTTGATCCTAAATGGATTGAATTTATTTAAGAAGTACATCTACCTAAACATATTAATGAAATCCTAACACCAAATGCTCCTAATCCTGAAGAATAATCTTGAAGAATTCAAGTCAATTGAAGATGTACAAGTCATTGATATTCCTAAAAACTCACGATGGAAGAAAAAGAGAAATGAAATATAGAAAAACTAAAGAAAGATATTAAGGAATATGAGGTATTGGATATGCATATCAAACATGAAAACTAGATCTTAAAGGAAATAAATGCACATCTTAGAGAATATAGAGATAATGTAGCGGTCTAAAATTGGTTTTTAGCTAAGTGGGGTAAGAATTGGTACATGAGGCTAGGTTAGATGAAATTTTTTTATAGAAAGCTAAATTTAAAACATTTTCAGGTTAGAAAAGAGAAGGTTGCAACATGACTCAATCTTCTAGTATAAACTACAAAGGACACTTTGCACGAGGATCTGCAAAAGTATGGGTGTGGAGGAGATGATGAGACTTAGCTTACCCATATTTTCCATGTATCATACCACATTTTTTCCATTCGTACACCATGTGACCTTCCTCTTTTCCACATTTTCTTATCATTTTTATCAGTTTTATATTCTCAACTATTACAAGTTTAGTGAGGTGATTATTTATAATTTAATGCATTTTCTCGTGAATTATTCTATGTTTTTGGTGAATTTTACTTGCTTGATTAACCTTGGTTATGATAAATCTCAACCATTTTACAATACCAACAAATACTAATTAAGTTACCGAAAGTGCACGAGCTATGTTAATTAAGTTGAACTACCGAAAGCAACTGAACTACCAGAAGTAGTTGAACTACTAGACGCTGCTATAGGTAGATAGTTACACCCAGTTTTGGATTTCACACCCAAAGATCAGTTCTAATTCTTGGATCGACATGGCTTAGATATAATATTGTTCAAATATAATATCTTCTTGGATCGATATGGATGCAATTGCAATGTAATCTCTTATTGATCAATTACAATCCACACTTTGATTTTTGTACTAATCATTACTATGGTTGAAATTTTGGAATTATTTTTAGTAGCGAATGGGTCTGAGATCCCCCGATTTAGGTCTTGTGGTCTAGGTTGTTAGTAACCCAAGTTCTATATATTGTTTTAAATAACTCTTGATGGGTTAGTCATTGTAATAGAAGGATTTTTGTAGTGGCTGCAGTATTGTAGAAGACAAGCTTTGCACTTTGTAATATTTTTTAGAGTTAATGACAAATTCCTATTGCTGATTATCTTCTGATCTACTCTCATATTATTATAGTGCTCCTATCCAGGAACGGTTTCCTTACATGGGATACACTCATAGTATATCATGGTTTGTTGTTACATAAGTTTGATTTATTTATGATTGGTCACACATAATATAATTTACTATTCATTTATAATATTTCTCTTGTAGTTCGAATGTTGTGATCAATTGTGTGGAATAGTGTGAGGGCCCTTGGTGTGAATAGTTATTGGCCCTGGAAATCCATAGGAAGTCACAAGACTCTAAGACTCGAATTCATAGTTCTTGAATGATTCATTCTTGTTTTGTGTGAATAATTTTTTTTAGCACTATGTGATCTCGTTATTTGTTTTGTAATATACAAGAATTATTGAACCTATTGGACACCTTTAAGATGTTGATGAATGTGATGTTGCTTTAAATACATTAATCATTCTTATTTTTTTATAACATGAAAGGGGTGAATGCATGCCCAATTCAGTTCCTAAATAATTTTATTTTAGTAGATTGTTATAGTGTATTTTGATGTCAAATTAGTTAAGCTTATTTCTACATATATTTTGTTGAAACCTCATCATCCTACGATCTCCAGCCGATAATTTAATGAAAAAAAATTAAGCAATTAATTTTCCAACGTTTAATGACCATATTAATGTATTTTTCATTGTAACATGTGTAAATGTATTTACTTGCATCCACATCTTCAATGAATGTACTATAGAAACATGCTCCAACTTATGTGTGGCATATTCCTCTCATGTTTTAGAGGATTTTTTGACTAATAACTAATGATATGCTCATTACAACTAAAGAATCCACCAAGCCCCTTTTCACATGCATATGTGCATACCACAAAATTTTTATTTGGATATGTACGGTAGAGTAGGTGCATTCATATGTAATACTTCTAATAGTTGAAAATTTTCTTCACTCTTTTTTGTTCATTCAAAATTAGTTCCCTTCCTTTGTAAAGAAGTGATGGGATGAGTAATCACTAAGAAAAATTCTTTAAAACTCTTGAAATATCCAACTAATGCCATAGAATATCTAACTTTTGAAACATTTTTTGGTGTTGGGAATCATTTAATATGTTCATTCTTCTTTGGATCTAGTGTTATGCGTTCTGTTGAAATTATGTGCCTTAAATAGTAAATCTGATATTGATAAAATGAGAACTTTATAATCTTGGCATACAACAGATGCTCCCTTAAAATTTGTAGCAGCAATATCAAATTATGTTTGTATTCTTCCTCTAACATAGAATAGATAAGTATGGCATCTAGTGGCACAATGACAAACTTATCTAGATAATTTCTAAATATTTCTTTCATCAAGTACATACAGGTAACATGTTCATTGGTAAATTTGAATGGCACTCCAAAAAATTCATAAATCATGTACCTAGCTCTAAATTTTTTCTTGCCAATGTATTCTTCCTTAATTATCACTTGTTGAAATCTTGATGTCAAGTATATAAGTGAAATTATCATTGTTCGACTTAGCTATTCAAAGAGGTCAATAATTCTAGGTAAAGGGTATTTACTTCTCATTTTATATTTATTCAATTGTTTGAATTCTATACTTAAGATCAATATTTCATCCTTATTTTTCACAAAAAGAATTAGTGCTCCCCAAGATGAGATACTTGGGAAAATGTACCCTTTATTCAACAACTCTTTTTTCAATTCTTTTAATTCTAATCGATTCATTCCATGAGGAGTCTAGGTTAGTAGAGAAGTATATGTCCCTCTTTGGTGGAAAACTTGGTATTTCTTTAAATACATCCTCAAACTCCTACAACACTAGAAAATCCTCAAGACTTGGCCCTTTTGTCTTCTCTAGCTCTTCCACGTGATTTGTATACAATTGGAATCCTTTCCCAAAGCATCTCTTCAATTGTAATTCTGAAATCTCAATTATAGAGATGACCCTTGAAATTCCTTATATAGTGTTATGATTTCATTCAAGACAACTGAAGACATTTTTAAGGAAATCTAGGACAACATGGTAGATGTCCAACTAGTCCATTACAATTAGGATATAATAAGATCCAAATGGTATGATGTCTAGATAATATCTTTTGTTTACTCCATTTAGATCTATTGAATGACCTCTTATTATTGTTGATATTTTTTTTTCCTTGTGGATAGTTGAAACAATCATGATCTTTCAAGTTGACTTTTCATCAAATGAAAATTTTCGCCTAATTTAGGATCAATGTACCAATGGATTATTAATGAGTCAATTAGAATAATAATATTTTTATTTGTAATATTACCTTCCACCTCAATCATATGGGATTGTTGTTTTTCCTTTTGATCTCTAGGGACACATATATCCTTGGAATATTATTCCCATGTCTTCCATTATGGTATCCTCTTGAATGTTGTGCAAAGTATTCATTTTATCATCTCTATGAGGGACATATTTGTACATGTGATGTCCTTTACATCCACAACAATTTACTACTAGTATTCCCCTTTTCACAGGAAATTTTCCATTTTGGAATTACCCTAAGTAAGCCAATTTTGCTAAAATGTGTTAGGATTGTTTCTATTGAGAGGAGATTTGAATCCTTTCTTTTTATGATGTGATATCTCTTTCTTCTTATCCTTCCAATGTTTCTAATAAGTCTCTTTGCATTTATTTTGTTCATATAGGTACTTTTCCTTTCTAATGGTCTCTGCCAAAGCCTTGGTTTCATCAAATTTATTTTTGTCTTTGTAAAAATATGGAATTCCATTTATAAATAACCTCTAGAATATGATTTTCTAGATTATGATTTTCACCTTCCCATTCTTGATAAATTCCACATATGACAACATCTCTCCGAAGTTACTTTCATATTCTTCCATGGTCATGTTCCCCCACTCTAGTTCAAAGAACTCTTGCACCTTCTTGTGATAATATTGCTTTGAAATATATTACTGCTAAAATTATTCTTGAAACATTGTTAAAATATCCTTCTCTCGTTAATGTGCTTTACATGTTTCAATTGGTGCCACCACATACAAGCTTTCCCTTGTAAATGACATATGGAAATTGTGGCCCATAGATTGGATAAGTAACTATGCAATTGAAAATATTTTTTTATTCCAAGCAACTAGGTTTTAGCACCATCCCCTCTTTTGTTTTCACCATCAAATATTGATGGCTTAATCTTCCTAAGCTCTCCTAACAATCTGTCTAATTCATTCCTTATTATTTAATTCTTAATAGGGTATATTTATGGGTTGCTCCTTGCCTCTTAAGATGCATAAAAATTCCTATTTGAATGCATATATGAGTAGTTATGATGGATTTATGCTCTAATAGCACTTATTAAGTGCATGTATTCTTTATAGTTATCCCTTCTTGGACGAGGTATTCCTTCTTCCTCATTACTTGATATGAATACAATCTTCATTTGTATTTTTTGTGTACTTAGACTTTGTAGAAATTGAGTATTTATTGGATTTTGTTCCTCCTAAGCCCTTATTATTTTTTAACTATTAGATTTGCAGCTATACACTTCCACTTTCAAATGCCTCATAGTCTTTAACAACTCTATGGGATCCACCTTGATTCTATTTCCATTGTATTCTATTTCCTCTTTACCTAAACTATTATTTAGGACTTTACATCATTTTGAATGAAAATGGGCTCTTTATTCGTCCTCCAAGTTTATGGTATGTAATTCTCGAGATTAGCTTGATTTGGTTGTGCCCCTAATTCTACAAAATATGCAAGAAAACATTGTTTTTAGAAATTATGCACATTGAAAGGATTGCATTAAATAGGCTACACAACATTATTCGTCTCGAATTATGAAGAGTTATATTTGCAAAACCATATTCATATCTTTGGTGTACATTTTCCTCTAAATCATATTTCTAATGACTATACTCATGCCTCATTTTGTGTCATAAGCTAAAAGTTACATCCATCTAAAGTTTATCATTTCTTCTCAATTGTACAACTTTTCACTATGTAGCTATTCTCAAAAGCCAAATTCTGCCAGATACAAACAAAAAATAGTTAGTAACTAGAGAATATTTTATATCAAGAACATATTGTTGGACTTTAAGAACAAAAAAAATATTGATTGTGTGAAAAATAATACACTAGCATTGGATAACAAGAAAGACGAGAGAGTGAAAATGTACTGAAAAAACTAAGTAGCTAAAGGGAGAAATTAAAATTAATCATAAATTTTTGTATGCATTATTGCTTGACCTTGTATGCATTATTGTATGGATTTCTGCTCTACCATGGGTATGATTGTTAATGCTGACAAAACAAAAATTATGATTATCAAATCCAAGAAGGACACTTACGCTAATTTTATGTATGACAATAGTAACTTGGAGGAAGTGTCTTCCTACAAGTACCTAGGAATTGATATTCATCACAAGCTCAACTGGAACTATATCACTGAGAAAAGGTTTAATGGGGGGTGGAAAGCTTATTTTGGTCTTGAAAATAATTGTAAAGACGACAAACCTCGTAATGTGGGATAGAAAGAAGTTCCACTTTGAAACTTTAGTCACTCTGGTTATCTTATATGGATGTGAGGTTTTGGGTTGTAGCATCTCTAGAGAATCCTGGAGAAAGATTGAGCAAATCGAGAAGGCGTTTTATAACGTATAACCTAAAAATTAAAAGAAACACACCCTATCCTATTCTCCTTATAGAAGTGGGTCTTTCCCCTATCGAGAGCCTAGCTATGACTAGGCTTCTATTGTACAAGCACAAACTCAATAACATAGGAGACCATAGACTTCCTAAACTAGCTTTAAATTCCAACCAAAACCACCTAAGGCTCAAGCAAGGCTGGTGTAAAGACACCAGGGCCTAGTTAAGACCTTTGGGAGATCGACGAGAATGTTGCATTGCAAAACATTAATAACATTAAAAACATCGTTACTTCTAAGTTGAAAGAAAAAAATGTGGTGTGAGAAAGATTTAGGAGCTAAACGGAAATAAAGATATTATAAGGAGGTCATCAACCCCACCCTAGAAGATCAAAAGTATCTCTCTATTTTAACTATCTCAAAGAAGAAAATGAATATAGCTAAGATTAGAATGAACTCTCATGAGCTCCATAGTGAAACAGGTTGTTGGGCAGTTCCTAAAACACCATGGATGTAAAGGTTCTGCCATCTGTGTGAGAATACGAACATCGAGGATGAAAATCACTTAGAGTGCCCCGCGTACAACAACTTTAGATCTCAGTTTCAAAATCTCTATTGCAATACTGACCTTCCTAGCCTATTACGATGTCAAAATTATAGTGAGCTTGGAAGACTTCTCTCCAAGATTTTTGAGCATAGGAATAAAATCTTAAATCAAACTAAATAATTCATTTCTTTAGGTTCGATAGACCAAAGTTTGGTCTCAGTGGACGTTAACCATCATCATCACTTAAATAACCCTCCTTAAAAAATAGCAAATGGATATTATGGTGGTCTTCCATAGTGCATGCACATTAGAAAATATAAAATCACTTTCACTTATTAGATGATAGCCTAAAATTAGAGTAGGAGACCATAATATAATAGAGTAAGAGTATAAAATAGGTTGACTAAGTATATATGTAGTAAAAAATAAGTTATAACTTATGTGAATACTCTCTCATGCAACTCCTAACTCAAGAATAACAAGAAACCTCTAAAATAATATTGAAAGTAAAAAGAATAAAGCTAGTAGGTTAGTGGATCCAGTTATGGATAAGTCAATCTCTTAAAAAAAGAAAGGAAGTGTAAATTAGTGATTAGTGACACTATGGATAGGGTAATGCACACTAGTTGATATAAAATCACCATGTTACTACCCAATCAATGGCTAGTCATTGCAGCATGTCATCTTAGATGGCAACCCTACTAAAAATAGACTTACTAAAAAGAGAAAAGTGCTAAAAATAGAAGATGATTCCAAATGATAGGGACTGACTAGAACATTAAAAAAATGATCATATGTTGACCTAATCATATAAAAATGAGACCTTAATTCTACATTTACCTTGACAACCCTTTAAAGAAAAACCAGGGAGTTTGTGTTATAAATGAGTCTCAACAATTTTCATCCATGTTAGGTACTCATTTACAAACAAATATAAAAAATTCTATGTAAATAGGGAAAACCAAATGGGAACCAAAACCCCCATCGAAATAAAAATTCTAATTCCCACAAAATCAGTTGTTAGGTATTTATGTCCTTCACTCCTAAGAGTTCTCACAAAGTTGTAAACCTTTGCTTAGTGAAACTCTTAATATAGATGTTTGAAGTTTTCTTAAAATAAGGAAATTGTTGCATGTCAATGACTCTATCATGAATATTTCCTTTGATATATTTCATGTGAACATCAATGTGCTTGTCCCAATTTCCTATTTACTAGGGATCTACAAAAATCGGGTGTACTCTGATTATCACACCATATAACCATTGAACGATGAGATTGAACACCTAATTTCGTAAGAAATTATTGTAATCCTATAACCTAAGTAGTATTATTCACTTCACCCTTGTATTCTATCTCTAAGGATGATAACGCAATAATTTACTACTTATTTATTAACCAACATATTAGATTGGACCTAAGGTAGATATCACATTTGGAGGTGGACTTATGATCAATGTCATTTCTAGCTTGATATGAATCTATGTATCCAACAAGATCTAAGGAAGAACCTACTGCATAATGTAAACCAAAGATAGTAATCACTTTTATATATACAAGAATCCAATGTGTTTCCTTATAGTGTAGCTCATGTGGCTCTTACATGAACCTGAAAACAACTCTAACTACACAGGAGATGTTAGGTCAAGAGAACGTAAGTTACAAAATACTCCCAACTAAATATCAATACCTATTAGAGTCAAACAAACTTATAGTACATCCATATTCTAGCTTAACCCTAAAAGGGAAGTCTATTGGCGTTATCTTGTAAAAATCATATAAAATATGTAAAGGATATCTCTATCATGCTTGGAATGAGACTTATGGATCCCTAAATTTGCTAGAAATACTGGGGGGTGAATCAATATTTCTCTTACAACTGTTATTTTTATGCCAGTTAATATCACTTACGATAGAACACACAATGAACAATAATTTTTTTTTATTAATAAGAACTGTCAAGGACTCTAATCCTCTTTACAATGAATCAAGTACAATAATTATTTAAGGTCTCTATCCCTAGATGAAGACACCAATCTTCAATTCAAAGGGCTCCAACCTAGTCTTGTTGAGGACTCCAACCCACAACTCCAAGACAATTCAACGATTTAGCAATACTTCACAATATCTTCAAAAATATTTAGACATCATCTTCACATATCTCCAATAATTTCTTTAATCAACACAATCAGAGAGTCTTCAATGGATATTGTAATATTGCTTCTAAAAATATCTCCACAACAAAGTTTCTTCAACGAGGTCTTTAACTGCTACTGCAAGAGTTCTTCTCCACTATGCTCCAAAATTCAAATTGACAACATCAAAGGTGTCTCCAAGACTCTTCATATGCACAAGGAACCTTCTTCAAGTTCACTCCATGAGGGGATCATCCATGCATTACAAGGTCAAACAATGTGTTCAAGAATTCCTCCACAATATGCTTCTACAAGTGTCTTCAATAGGTGTTCAACAATGCATCAAGATTTCTTAAGAAAGATGCTCTAAAAGGGTTTTTCAATAGGTCTTAAATGTATCTTAAAAAACTTCTTCAAGAGGGTCTTCAAGAAATCAACTCAAGAAATCTTCAATAAGATCAATCTTCCCAACAATATGTCTTCAAAAACAATGTTCCTAAAGGAAACTTCCAAAACGCTTCAATAAAATTTCAATATTTCTTCAAGAATTCTTTCAAGGTATGTCTTCCAATTCTTCAGTGTCTTCTTCGCTAGAATACTTCAAGGGGTTGCACAACAAAGTTTTCAAAATAGTATTCAAACTAGTCTTAAAAACACTTTGTAAACTACTTAAATATATGCTTATGCTTTACCAGAGTAGACTCTAATAGGTGTCTTCAACAAATTCAAGATCAATCTTGATCATGTTCTTCAAGTCCAAAATGCTCAAAATATATTTTAAAGTAAGGTTTGCTAAAGCACCTATACCATGCTTCCAATTTTCCAACCAAGCCTACACAAGGGATTCACTGTAAAAATAAACTAGCATTATCTCCTTTTGCAGAGGATGCTTCCATAGGTCTGAATTTGGTGACCTCTTAAGCTGATCCAAATCTATCACAGATATGAACTTTCCTTTAATTGTAGGTCCAAAAAACGTTTGCATTCACTATAGCTTCATATATTTTTGAAGCTTTATATATATATATATATTTTGCAGATCTGAAACACAAAATTGCAGGTTGGGAAATTTACTGAGCTACAGATATGAATCTTTTCAGACTTCGACAAGTGCAAGAGTCTTCTTCCACATACATTTTTCTTCACATATTCTTGTGTATTTCACTCTACCTTTTAGTCTCTCTAATATGCGTATTTTTTCTTGGCTTACAAACTTCGAAATAACTACATAATGTAATTGTGAACCCTCCTTCACATTTCTGAAATTTATCTTTTGCTCTCCATTCTATTTTCACCCTTCTAGTGTATTCTTTTTTCACACCTCTTTCTTATACTGATCTGCAATGTCTTCTTGCTCTGCATATCTATCCCTTGTCCAAACGAATGGTTTCATGATCAATTTATACTTGTTTTCAACCTTCATAAGGGAGCCAATGTATATTGGTGTATAGATGTGTTGGTTGAATAATTTTTATTGTAGTCGACGTGTTGGTAATTTTATTTTTATTTACATTATATGAACAATCATGTTGGATGGGATGTTGACCCTATAAATTTACGTGAGACTTATTTGGAATTATAATTTGAGCTATCTCCCTACCTTACAATGCACAAGATGAGGTCAAAACACAACTTATTGTCTCTATAATTAATGTTCTTCATGGCCGTTTTTAGTTTTTTATCATATGTTAGGTTTTCATATCTCTTGGATGCATATTTTTTAGTCTTTTTAATGCAGAAGTGTTATATTTATTACATGCAATCATGGTTGCAACAATTTGTGGAATTGGTCATGTTTCACTTTAGGGCTTAGTCTTTACATTATTTAATTGGCTAGATTTTTCACTTTTAATCATGTTAGGGTTTCATTAAGCCTTGATTTAGGGTTACTTCCACAATTAACAATAGCATTTATCATGTTAGGGTTTTATTGCAAAGCTTCTTCATAGAATTACTTCCAAGCAACAATAGGGCTACTGTAGTTAGGGTTTCTCCATAGGTCAAAGCTAGGTTTTCACCATTTTCAACAATGACATTATTGTATTGACATCAATGACAACTTTGACCAACAATATCCCCCTTTGTCATTGATGGAAATACTCTCATCCTTTCAACATTCCCTCCCCCTTTTACATCAATGGAAACTTATTCTTCATATGATGCTCCCCCTGTCATTGTGTTTCTCTCCTTGTCATTGTGCTGCCCATTTTTTCATCTTCATGTTGCTAATTTTTTCATCTTCTTGTCACTGCCCCTGTCATCATACTTCTCTTATTTTGGCAATGTGGTCCAAGGGATGCATGACAAGAAAAAAATGTTGCTTTGCAATAGAGTGGAAAGCATTTTCAAAAACGATTCAAGAGATCACATTTATTTCTTCAAACAAAGTAGACTTTCCCCCCCTGAGCTATGTATGCTATTGAAAAGGAATGTGTCTCATCTTTGAAGTAAAAGATAAGCAAGTGAAGCATATTACAGGATCAAGGCATTTGATCTTAATTGAATCTAGTGAATCCTTATGGATAGAATAGAAGTAAATGTTGACCATGATATTGTTATTAGAGAATCCAATTAGTATAGCAACATTTTCTCTGCAACGTTCCTAAAAGAATATTTTAGCAGAAAAATATCCATAGTCTCCTTACAAACTCTAGGCTTATTTATTACATAACCATCATGTCCTCCGTTCCTTATATATTATAGGACATTAATCCTTTTGAAACTGTTATCCTTTTACTAATTTTAGCTCCTTCTTTCTCGATTACATTGCTTCCTATATTAGATGTCAGAGGGTCACCTTCACACAACATTAGACAATTTTTCTCCTTTACTGTAACCAACATATCCTGGGTGTGAACCAATCATATGATTCTTCATGATTTTCTTCATATCAAAATAATAAGTTTCTAATGCCTTCGCAAGCTTTAATTTGCCAACACCGGTTGGATTTGACAAAATAAAATCTATAATTGGCCTATTGAGATAAATCAACTCATGCTTGATTGTTGTTGTAGCTTCATCTTTCCCTATGACACGGTGATGAAGAGTTTCCTTCATATTCAAAAATGTTTCCTACTCATCAGTTGATACCTTTTCAACAAGAATTCCTATTCATGAAATATGTTCATTGTCTACCTTTGTCACTGTTGGGCCCTCATAAAGCATGCTTTATTGATGCTACCATAATAAAACTTTGACAATGCTAATGATTAAAAGGAATAGTTGGACCTTTTTATTAGAATTACTTCCTTCATGTTATACAACCTTGTATTCTATATTTTCATTATCCACGACCTCTTGCAGTAGTTTTTCGTGATCAAGATATTGTGGATTAGCAAAAAAAATACATAACATATGACTTTCCTTTGTCCAAATTAGTGTGTTTATTGGGCTCATGTAGCAGTATTTTTTATCTTCATCAAACAATCCTTTTCTTTATAATAGTCACATCTGTATTATCAAGACATGGAGCCCAAATTTCGATCAACAACTAAACTCCATGCCTTGATCATTCAAGGCACACTTAGTTTCTTCCTTTTTTAGTTTAACTTATTTGTTCCTCCAAATTTCTGTGGCTCTTTTTTCTTGCTTAGTTGACTCTTCATATTGTTTAAGAGCCCACTTCAATTTTTCAGTCTTGACCTATACGTCCAACATTATGGCATTTAAAACATTCAATTTTATACCTTAATGATGGAGCATATTTTTTGTTGGTGAATTTCTTGGAGTATCTTTTTGCACCTTTTCTTTTGGGGAATTGATTTGAGTCTTCATATGATGCGAATTTAAACAAGAATGCAACAAATTATAGATATAACCATAAATACAGAGATTCAGCATAAATAACACTATCTTTCATTAATATGAAATAATGAAATATGCTTACAAACAGAATGGAAATGAGACTAGCTCAAGCGATGGTAGCTAATCTCTGAGAAGAGATGTGGTGGCTACATGCCTCTAAACTGAGTTACAATGAGGCTCAAGGGCCTTTTTATTATTGAACAATAAGAGAAAACCCTAAGAAACCAAAACCCTAACCCGAGGATATGTAACACCAAGAGTTTATGGGCCCCGTTGGGGTTAGTTGGGCAGCCAACTTCCGGGGGGTTGTAACTTTGTCACATTATCTCTGTTTTATGTGAATGATACCTCGTTGGAAAGATCTCTCCGAAGAATACAACTAAAATCTTGGTTTTTAAACAACTTCTTGCAGGAATATTTCAAAAAACGCCGTTTAGGGCCTCAAAACAGCTTCAAAAGTTTAGGACTTGAAAAACTGCCAAAAATAGTAAACTATGCTGCAATTAAGGAAACTGAAAAACTGAAAGAAACAATGGTGGGGGTCCACGTGGAATAGGCGGGTGGCCACCAATATCCACCTGGATCATCATAGATACCTTTGTTATATGCCCTTCAATCATTTTCCAGGTGCCCAAAATTTGTAGAAGTGTAATAATAACTAGAAGATATAGTGTGATACTTGGAAATTGAGGATTTCCATTGTGCATTTCTGAGACTATCCTTCCTTGAATTTACTTCATAATATTCACTGCTATTTGCAACATCAACATCTCCTTTTGTAGAAATGATATTTTAATGTCATCTTGACTCTTTTTCTTACTTCTACTGGAGTTGAGGGGATTAACGCAACTTTTAAACTTCTTTATATCCTTGTTCTTTGATGTTTTCGGGTTTGCATTTGTTTTTATAGAAGATTAGTCTACATATCCAAGACCTAGTTTATCAAATGGAGATATTTGATGGTTTAGCATGTTATCCAAGGCTTGAGAACTCTTCAAGTTCTTTTTTATCAAATCAACTTATTTTCCTGGAGAGACAATTTCGTTTTTTATCTTCTCACAATCATCTTTATCTGCCAATATACTCCCTATTTATTCCTTAACTCTTGTTTCTTTATTTTATTTAATTTAAAGAAAGATGACACCCGATTTTAGTAGGAAAATATCTTCTTCCTTTTATTTTAGTTGACATGTCATAGTTTTCTCTCTCTATTTTGCTTTATCAACTTGTCCTTTTAGGAGGACCAATTCTTCCTTCAAATCCTTGACTTCAAGTCCTTGAATTTGTTTCTTTTCTTCTACTGGTTGATCTTTTAGAGAAGTGACTTATTCTTTATACTGGACAATTTCTACTTCAACTTTTCTCAATTATTTAGACCTTAGTTTAAGATGATTTTCAAAATTGTCTTCCTTTCTTTTTTCTTTATCTAGTTGATTTGTCATGGATATGACTTCTTCATGATGTCTCTTCTTGTTCTGTTGCAATTCTTCCTTAAGCTTGTTGATATCCTCATCATTTTCTTTTATTTGATGCCTTAAAAGGACAACTTCTTTCTCTTTCTTTTCAATATCATGATCAACATCTTGTACTTGCTTTTTGAGTTCCTCATTTTCCATTTTTCAAATTGCTTATTTCTTCTAGGGAAGCTACAAGCTTTGACTTGAGATGTATTTCAATTTCAACTTTAGATATTTCTTCACCATCTTCATTTATAAAATTGGTGACCTCATCTTGACTTTCAATTATCTTCTTTGGTTCATCTTTGTGCTCTTTATCATCATCTTCTTGATGAGAGGTTGCGACTAATAATCCTTTTGAATAAAGATCTTAAAGCTTTTCGTAAAGCTCTTTTGTTGATGAAAAATTCTTCATTTTGAACTTTATAGAATTTGGTAGGCCACTCAAGATAGCTTTAATATCTATTGCATTATTTTCTTTAGACTCTTCTTCTTCCATTGTGTTTCTAGTAAGCATTGATTACCAAACCTCAAATCCATGAGTCATTAAAAAATTCTTCATTCTCACCTTCCATATTTCAAAGTTTGTTCTATTTAATATAGGGGCTGTTAGCGCTCAAATCTACCTTAGGCTGAAATAAGGTAAAACTCGAAGCTACATCAAACCACGCTCAGCCTCGTAGCTAGCCCTACGAGGACAGGAGAGGGCTCTCTCCGGGTCAATCTCGGCTAAAGGTGATCAATGAGGCTCGAGATGACTAAAATGATAACTAATTTTAGGCTAGGTATGGAGTACAAGGAGTATGAAATTGATTTTTTGAAGTTTAGTTGAATTCAAAGGAAAGGCAATTTTGGGTGTGGGGATGAGGCACAGTTTTTTGCAGAGGTCCACTTGGGGCAAGGTAGGCGATTGTCTTGATGCTTTTAAAGAGAATGAATGGCTAGATATGACTGGTGAGAAGTTAAGGAGAGCAAGAAACTTTCAAGGATTCTCCATAAACAGATGAAAACATGGAAAATCAAACAATCTTAAAGGCAGAGCATAGCAAATTATGGATTCTACCTTAACACTTCATTTGTTCGATTGCAGAAGATAAGAGAATGAAAGTGATACACATAAACAACTTACAAATACTGAAAGAAGC
>APFE031504983.1:105531-120184 GCA_000404065.3 Pinus taeda | reverse complement strand
CCTTGGCTATGTTGGGAACGATTGTTCTCCATGTTTTTCATGTTGTACATGGATAAAGGAAGTTCTCTTAACCTAGACATTATGTTATCTGGTAATATTTCATGATCATTATTATGCTTATGTTATATATGTATGCATGTATGTATGTATGTAATTGTCTGACATGATGATGATTATTTTATGCTAATGATTATATATGCATATATGTATGTTGTCACTGTCTAACAGGGTTGTTGAGGATCATTCTTGTGGAGGAATGATTTCTTATGTAGGTATGGCATGAAGAGATTCCTCATTCATGAGGAATCAAGTGGGAAGAATAGTCACGACAAATTTACGAGGTCAATATCATGTTGATATGAATTGATACTGTATACTTGTATTATACCTATGTTTATGACAAATAATGTGGAAGGATACATCAGCGAAATGAAAGCAGTGTGGTCTGCGACATGCTAGGACAAGCATAGATAAGACACTAGGAGCAAGGTTTCTTGGTAGAGATAGTGTGCTTTGGATGTGAGGTACTATTGTTGGGCATATGTTATATATGTTGTACATGTTGCTTCTATGATGTGATGCGCATGTGGTGTTGTGTATACATAGCATGTGTACATGTTGTCTATGCAATGTTATGTCAAGATGGTACAAATAGTGTTGTACAAATATTGCATATGCAGTGTTGGGTATAGATGGTGCTATGTACATGATGGATATGTTGTGTTGTGTTCATATGGTGTTGTGCACATGTTGGATATGTAGTGTTGTGTACAAATGATTCTATGTATATGTTGGATATGCAGTGCTATGTACATGTGGTGTTCTATGCATGTTGTACATATGGTGCTTTCGACATATGGTGTTGTGTGCATGATCGTAAAAGTGGTGTTGTGAGCATGTGGTGTTTTGTAAATGTTGTACATGTGGTGCTGTGTGCATGTGGTGTTGTGTACATGTCATTCATTTGATGTTATGTACATGTAGTGTCATAGACATGTCATGCATATGGTACAATCTACATGTGGTATTGTGTACACGTTGTACAGTGGTGCAGTGTACATGTGGTGTTGTGTACACGTTGGGTAGGTGGTGTCATGTACATGTGATTTTGTGCATGCATTGTGTAGGGGGTTGTAATGTACAGGTGGTATTGTGTACGTGGTACATATGGCACTGGTGTAGATGCACGTCTTGCATGGTGTTGTATGATGTGTGTAGTTGTATGTGTGTGATGCACACTATGTGTATGTGCACATGGCTGAGGAGAAGGCACTAGGTGTTTGTCTGGTGTGGCAACCGATACGAAGTGCGTATAGAAAAAAAATAAAGGTGGAAGCTAAGGATTGATTAAAGGATAAGTATTAGTATTTTACTTCAGTTTTATTATGCATGTGATTTATGATTATGGTCTATGATGATTACATATGATTTATTATTTTTATGGTTTTTTTTTTAGCTAACCTGATGTGATATTTTTATACATGTTGATTTGGTCAAATATGGTAGTTTGACTTGTTGTGACAAGAAGAGAATAGGATTACAAGTGTACCTGATTGAAAAACTACCAATGAGTTAAGATTTGAGGTTATTTCAATTTATTTGAATCTAATGGAAGTTATGTGTTTGGAACAGGAATGCATGAACATGCCTGGATGGGTGGTTGAAAGAGACTACAAGAATTAGCAGCAGCAGCAAAAGAAATTGGAACATGTAGCAGTGTGTTGGTAAACTCTTCAGGAGCAGGGCCTTTGTGGGACACTGGTACCCAATAGTGTCTATTGATTTCCATGAGCATGCTATGACTGGTATGATGGTTTTGAGGTAGGTATATGCCTTGGTTTTGTATCTCTTGATGCGAGGAAGACTTACCAAGGGATGGATCTCCCGGTTAGGGGATTCTAGGGAACTTGGAAGGTAAGCGATTTCACAAAAGGGGGTGACCGTATTTCTCGAGGGACAATGTAGCAGAGAAGGGAAAGCCACAGATATATTAGTTTTGTTCATTATAATTTCTAGATGGAATCATATGCACATTGGGCGTGCGCCTTGGAATAATGAGTTGGTAATTTTTCACTGAGAGGACAAGTGGCCCAGGATTGTAGCGCTAGACATTGGATGCATCTTTAACTGTGGCAGTGGATTCTAGACATCCTAGGAAGGAGGTGAATCTTGGTATTAATTTGAGGGTGGAGGTGTGATCCTCTGGATTCCCTTGTTGATTGATACAAGCATCGTATCCTTTATTTTCTGGTTTAGCAAATGTGCGTATGTGTATATGTGGTTATTGTAAATGTCGTAATGAGCTATGCTATAAAGCTCTAGTATGTGTTATGGTTGTTATGTGGTCATGTTGTCATGATGTTTTTCTTTTGAGTAGGTCTTTCATTGCAATTATTGCAATGAGCTAAGTTATAAAGCTCCATGGGCAGTATTTTTTTTTTCCAGTGGTTTTCCTAAGGTCTTGGTGTGGTTTAACATTGAGGATGGTGTTCCCAAAGGGGGGGGCTTCTGTAACAGCCCTCGTGAAAAGTTCATGTAATAAAAGTTAATAAAGGAAAAGTAAGACCACGGGTAAGGGACATGTATTCCAAGTTGAATATTGGGCAAAGATATCCTAGTGGACATCACTGGATGTGTGTTTTGGTTAAGGAAAATTGAGAAAGGCTAAGGCAAAGGAATTGAAAGGCAAAAAGGCATTTTTGGCACATTTATTTATGAAAATAAAGGAAATTAAGAGAAAAGGAAGGTAAAAGGTCACAGGTTTCATGTGAGGAGGAAAATTAAGGAAAATAATGGAAAATGAAGAAATGGAGGTCGCATTCATAAAAATGCTTCTGAGGATCAGTTGGTAGGCTCTTGGCTTAGGATTTTGTCAGGTTCAAGTTTGGAGCTCTCTCATTATTCTCTCTCTCTCACTCTCTTGGTCACTTAGAGTTTCCTTGGAGCACTCTATATTTTGATCAAGGAAGGAAATGTAAGAAAAGGAAAGGAAAAACAAGAAAGGATCAAAGAAAGGAAAGTAGGATCAAGCAACTTCAATAGGAATACTTGCAGGTAACCTTTGGCATGTGTGATTTCATAGTTCTTTTGGACATGCATGGCTTTGCGTGTTGGTGTATGCTTCTATTTCTGTTGGTGGAATGGCTTTGTCGGGTCATGATAGTGGTTTTCAGCCTAGTCTTCCCTTTTTCCAAATTCCATGGTATTTTGATATGTTTACTTCTATTTCTAAGCTTTGGTTTGCCGAATGGATTTTGGAATCCAGGGCGGAGGTGGTCTCAAGTTCCATTCCCAAAGGCCTAGGAATCCCTTGACTGGTTTTGGTGGGATACACAGTAAAGCCTGAGGGAGAAGTCTCATTTAGGGCCTAGTATTATAGGTTTGGATTGCGGTAAAGCTTGAGAGACAAGGAGACGGAAAATTCCTCAAGGATAGTGATGGAATCCGGATGGCATTCCAAGTTCTGTTCGGTTGTGATCGGAGCACCGATTTTGGTGTGATCACGGTTTGATGAGGGTGGAGGTGGTTTAACTTTTGGATTCCCTTGGTTGTTCTTGGATTTGTTGTTCTTTGAGATCCCACATTCATGCTTGGAATATGACATGAGGGTGACTAGCTGAAAGAGATATTTGGTTCAACCATGTCTATGGTCGAGTTTTAGGGGGAAGCCTCGAACCTGATCGAATTTTCTTATGATTAATAAAAGCTAAGTTCTCTTACTTTTGCAGTGATTTATATGTGGATTTAATAGTTTCCATATCTCTAATATTTACATGGTTTAATTCTAGTTATAAGCATGATTGTGTGACCGGTTTATGTCATGGTCATTTCATATATTTACTTGTAATTGTTAAATGGATGGATGCAAGACCTGATTGATGATGTAGTAGTTCATTGGAGAAGGAGATGATACTTCTGGTTATGTTACATAAGTGGTTTCATTCATTTATGCTCTATCTTGCATCCTAGACTTGTAGGTTGCATTGATGCCAAGTGTTTGAAAAAATTTCAGTCTCGGTTGGGAATGGTCAGGCTTAATCCTAAGGGTGATTTTTTATTGATCAGAATTGTTATTGTGTTTCTAATGATTTCTGAAAGTTACAACAAGTTCTAGGCAGAGGCTAAGATCTAGGGCTAGAAATGTGGCTCAAATCCTAGGGTCGCTGGCACAAAAATGACAATTATGGACCAAAGTTGCTGGCAGGCAGGCCTATGAGAGTGATTTTGAGTTTTTGGTCGCTCCTTTTCCCATAGCATGAGAGTGAATGAGGGCTAAGAGCTGCAAAATAGTAGTGTGACCCATGGACAGGTTGTCTGAATGGTTTACTTGTCTCCTGAGGATTCTGCTAATGATGTTAGATGACTGTATGTGATGTTCCATCGATACCACTTCCTTAAGGTGACATAGGAGGTTGAATCTGATGATAGTAACATCTCTCCTCATGTTTACCTTGGTTGGCATGGTTACTTTGGGTAGACCTGGGAGGGGGTGTTACAACCTTCAAATTGTTCAGTCTCTTCTTCACAGGACTGCTTCAAGGTGTTTCACAACAAAGTTTCAGAATACTCTTCAAACTACTCTTTAAAACACTTCTTAAATTTCTTCAGTATTTGCTTATGCTTTACAAGAGTAGAATCTAATAGGAGTCTTCAACAAATCCAGGCTCTGATCTTCATCATTTTATTCAAGTCCAAAATTCTCAAAAGATATTTCAAAACAAGGTTTGCTAAAGCACCTATATTTTGTTTCCAATTTTCCAACCAAGCCTACAGAAGGGGTTCACTGTAAAAATAAACTAGCACTATGTCCTTTTGCAGAGGACGCTTCCACAGGTATGAATTTGGTGACCTCTTAAGATGATGTGAATCTATCATAGATCCGAACTTTCCCTTAATTACAGGTCAAGAAATCTTCTGAATTCACTACAGGTTCGTAGTTTTTTGAAGCTATAGATCTAGGCAAAAAAAAATGTGTATGTTATAGATCCGAAACACAGAATTGCAAGTCTGAATGTTTACAGAGGTACAAATCCATTTTTTTTCAAACTTCCACAAGTGAGAGATTCTTCTTACACAAACAGTCTTCTTCACAAATTATTGTGTGTTTCACTCTACCTTTTAATCTCTACTCTAATCTGTAGATTGTTTCTTGGGTTATAGACTTTGAAATAGCTGTAGACTTTAATTGTGAACCATCCTCCACATTTCTGAAATTTATATTTTGTTTTGCACTGTATTTTCGTCGTTATACTCTATAATTTTTTGCACCTCCTTCTTATACTAATCTGTAATGTCGCCCTGCTTTGTGGATCTGTCTCTTGTCCAAAAAAATAGTGTCATGATCAATTTATACTTGTTTTCAAACTTCATAATGGAGGTGACATATACCGATGTACATGTTGGTTGAATAATTTTTATTATACCCAACCTACTGGTAATTTTATTTTTATTTACATTATATGAACAATCACGTTGGATGGGAAGCTGACCCTATAAATTTATGTCATCCTTATTTGGCATTATAATTTAAGTTGTATCCTTGCCTTACGGTGCACAAGATGAGTTCAAACCACAAATTATTGTCTCTAGAATCAATTTTCTTTCATGGCATTTTTTAGGGTTTTATCATATGTTATGTTTTCATCTTTCGTGGATGTATATTTTTTAGTATTTTTAATGTAGAAGTGTTATCCTTATTAGAGGCAATCGTTGTTGCAACAATTTGTAGAATTGGTCAGGTTTCACATTAGGGCTTAGGATTTACATTCTTCAATTAGCTAGAGTTACCAACAATTTGTAGAATTGGTCAGGTTTCACATTAGGCTTAGGATTTACATTCTTTAATTAGCTAGAGTTATCATTTTTAATCATGTTAGGGTTTCATCAAGCATTGACTTAGGGTTACTTCCATAATTAATAATAACATTTATCATGTTAGGTTTTTATTGCAAAGCTTATTCATAGAATTACTTCCAAGCAACAATAACACTAGTGTAGTTAGGGTTTCTCCATAGTTCAAAGCTAGGTTTTCATCATATTCAATAATGAAATCATTGTATTGACACCAATCCCAAATTTGACCAAAAATCTCCCCCTTTTTCATTGATATAAATACTCTCCCCCTTTCAACACTCTCTCCCCCTTTGACATCAATGAAAACTTCTTCATATGATGCTCCCCCGGTCTTTGTGTCACTCCCCCTATCATTGTGTTGCTCATTTTTTCATCTTCATTTTTCTTACCCTATCATCATACTTATCTTCTTTTGACAATGTGGTCGAAGAGATGCATGATAAGAAAAAATTGTTTCTTTGCAACTGAGTGGAAAGCATCTTCAACAATTATTCAAGAGATCAAATTTCTTTCTTCAAACAATATAGAGTTGCTCCCCTTGAGCTCTACATGTTACTAAAAATGAATGTCTTTCATCTTTGAAGCAAATTATAAGAAAGTGAAGCCTACTACATGATCAAGGCATTTGATCTTAATTGAATCTAGTGAATCATTATGGATAGAATAGAAGTAAATGTTGACCAAGTTATTGTTATTAGAGAAGCCAATTAGTGTAGCAATATTTCCTATGCAACATTCCTGAAAGAATATTTTATTAGAAAAATATCCACAGTCTCCTTACAAACTCAAGTCTTATTGAATACATAACCATCCTATCTTCCCTTCCTTATATATTATAGGATATTAATCCTTGTGCAACTATTGTCCTTTTACCAAATTTAGCTCCTTCTTTCTTGATTACGTTGCTTCCTATAATAGATGTCATAGGGTCACCTTCACACAACATTATACAATTTTACTCCTTTACTGTAACCAACATATTCTGTGTGTGAACCAATCATGTGCTTCTTTATGAATTATCCATATCAATAATAATCTACTAATGACTTTACAAGCTCTGGTTTGCCAAAACTAGTTGGATTTAACAAAATAAAATCAACATTTGGCCTGTTAGATAAATAAACCTGTGCTTGATTGCTTTTATAGCCTCATCTTGCTCTATGACATGGTGATGAAGAGTTTTCTTCATCTTCAAAAATATTTCCTACTCATCAGTTGAAACCTTTTCAATAGGAATTCCTATTCATGGAATATGTTCATTGTCTACCTCTGTCATTATTGGGCTCTCATAAGGCATGCTTTATTGATGCTACCATAAAAAAAGATTACAATGATAATGATGAAAAGGAATAGTTGGAACATTTTATCATAATTACTTCCTTCATGTTTTACAACGTTGTATTTTATCTTTTGGTCATTTACAACCTCTTGCTGTAGTTTTTTCACGATCAAGATATGTTTTTTTTCACGATCAAGATATATTTTTGTTGATGGTGTTGGACCCACCAACATGTCAGGGGATATCCATGATAAGAATTCCCAACTAGACCTCAAATCGTTTGGTGTAGGAGTCACAACAGTGGTTCATACGGTATCACCTTGATCGTGATTGCGCACAGAGGCAAGTAAAATGTCTGTATTGGTAGCAAGGGTGTGACATATGTAGCAAGTCAAGGAAGGTGCATGAGTGGTTCTAACACACGGGGGGTGAGGTGAGTGTGCCCCTTGGAAAGCTGTGAAAGCACGGAGTTAAGAAGGGAACACATGAGCAAAGATGCATCACAAACTGGAAGGAAAGTAAACTAGCAATCCAAAGCAATTGTTAAACCAACAACACATTTCAGTAAGATTCATGCATACTTATATAGAGAAGTCCATACATGCATGCATAAGAAAATAGATACATATATCATTAGCGTAAACAAGTTAGCTAAAATACAATAACAACAAATGCATGAAACGTGTTGGCTCTGTTATATTAAGAAGTGAAAGTTCTAATCATACAATACAACCATGACAAACCACTAGTTCCAATAGCAGAACATTACAGCCACTGTCACCTAATCCTCCAAAGAGATATACTAGCTCTGCACAGTGGAGAAGCCAAGGCTTGTTATAATACTCTGCAAGATTTCTCTAAGATACTCCTATCGGAAGCTTGGCTGACCAAAAGCCTTATCAATGAGTTATGAGGTACTATAAATAGGAAAGGGTGGGGTGATCCTTAACATTCCCCCTTTGTGACTCTTCACCTGCCCTCATGACTGTCCAACTACTCTATGGCTATTACATTCAAGTATCAACACTTGGACTTCCACTTTACAAGATGTTACATTCAATCTGCACATGTACCCATGCGAGACAAAATAGGCTTGAGAAAGCCATGCAAGACATCACTAAGACTCGGACGGTTGTGAGACAACCAACTCTTAGACATCCTCATGGTGGTCAACCATGACAAGTTGATGCCAAGCTTGGTGGTCCGTGATGGTGTCCGTGTGCTCAATGGTGACATCCTGCTAAAAGCGAACTCTTGTCTCTGTTGCATCTGGGTACCATGATATGGATCCTTTGTCCAAATCACCTGATAGCATGTGCATGGTCATCTTGGGTGTGGCCGGATCAAGAACACACTAATGCATATTGTTCGTGCTGATCTCCAAGTGCTAGTGGCTATGTGCATCAACTGTCAAACTGCATGTTCAACCCTAGTCGGACTAAGTTCATTTCTTTTCCTCGATGAGTGTGCTAATGGCTGGGATCGCATGTGTGTGTACAATGACATGCATGTTTCTGAACTCCATTGCATGTGATCAATAGAACTGCTCACCCTTTCTGCTCCGTTCCAGCTGCTGGGATGGATCTAAAACTTGTATGGGCATAGTTTCATCAGTCTGTGCATGTTGTTCCTCCTACTGTACTTGTTCTTGTTGCAACTCCTTCTCTTGTTTGTGCAGCCCATGTTATTCCTTGAGTTACCGCTTCAGCACCTGCAAATCCTTCTTTGTTTCTCTCTCTACCTTTGCACAATCCTCTCATTGCACCGTCGCCTCATAGCCTTAGTTTCCAAAGCTGCTTTCATCACAAGTAGATCTGCTTGAGCTTGCAACTTTGTTCCACCTTTGCATTGTCAACAACCTTCCTCTTTCATTTGTTGCATGAAGGTGTGCTACCATCTGTTGCTGCTGATGGTGCTGCTCATTATGACATCGCTTCCATTTAATATTGATATCCTTTTCCATGAAAAACTTGATTTCTTCATAGATAGGCAAGTTCATAGACACCTGATCGGCTGCATCCCCAATTGTGTTCCGAACAATGTCTTCAACTCTGCTCTCCTAGAAATCATTGTACCTGTGATGCTGAGAGGCATACAAACACTTGTGATGCCTAGAGACATAAAAACACTCATGTTAAGAAATCTGTCAGTCGAAAACCAAAACAAACTAGAGGACTGACATGCAACATACTTGTGCGACTGTATGTGAAGATTGCACATTTCCACTGAGAGTTCAGGCGACTGACTGCCAAAACTACGCAAGGCACAGTCCAGGCTGTCGGGAGGCTGACTGACTTTTGGAACTATGCAATGCATAGTCCAGCCTGGCCCATTAGATGTTGAGATTACGTAATGTGCAATTTTAGCTGGCAAGTGATCTAGGTGTAGGGACGACATTGCGCAATTTTCTGGGCCAGCACTCACTGCCTCTCATAATTGCAGAAAGAAAGACTGGAGGGCAGTGACTGGCCAGAATTGTGAATTTTTTTGGAGGAAGGCAAATCCTTCCCTCTCAGAATTGTACAATGTTGTCCGGGAAAGGTAGAGTCCGGGTCAAGGTTGCCCAAACCCGCCAATGGATGACTGAAACATGAGAAGTCTGAATGCATGGTGAAGATGAGTGTAAATAAGAGTGAATGATCATGTATGCAAACAGTGAGTGTAGGATTTAGAAGATGGAACAACATGCATGTGTGTGAAGAGGGTCACTGTGACGATGACCGTTAGTGCAAAAATAGTGTCATGCATGCGACAGCAGTGAGATGGAAATGAAAACTGAAACGATGCTTGTAAAAGCTAACATACATTACAATGGCAACAAGCATTCATTAAAATAAAGCAGACAATCCTCACACAAACCGAAACACAAAAAGCAATAGAAGCATAGTGAAAGACATGCAAAGTGGGCTTACCTCGAAACAACTGAGCCGAATGTGCCGATGACTCCTAGATGTGATGTGGGATTTTAGAGCTACAAGATCTATGTGAGGAATGATATCTGAAGTGTTTGGTATATAAGTTTTCATAAGATCAAGGTCATGACGCGCATGCCACAAATCTAGGAAAAGCAACACTTGGTGTGAGGTTTTCAAAACGATCCTCGTGTGTGACCTCCAGCTGCTAAAAATAGATCCCTAAATTTGGGGATGCTCTTTGCATGCTACCTTTGCTATTTCAGGGAAAAAAATAGGCCATGCATGCAAATTAGGATAGCTCAGTCCCAAAGGGGATTAGTCGAATTGAAGGCACATGCAGCAATCTGCAAGCCTGGGAGAGGGATTTGTGCAGTTTCTGGGCTGAGCAGAGTTGGCTTTCCTAGAGGGATTGCAGAATTTCTAGGAGGAACAGGTGACTGTCTCCTAGGATTGCGAAATTCCTGGGCTAAGCAGCTATCCTCAGATGAATTGCACAATTTTTCAAAGGAAGCTTCATAGGCAGCATTGCATAATACTTGACTTCAGCAGGCTGGCCAGCTGATTTGCACAATTTTTGGAGGGAAGGTTGGTTCCCCTCCAAAATTGCAAAATTTTCTAGGGAAGCTGCCTAGCCAACACATGGTCTAAGTCCAGAAAGACAACTTGTAAGGGGAGTGAAGAAAACTAAGATTCATAGGCTGACAAGACATTGAGAAACAACTGAAGCCTATATGCTTGACAATGCAAGACATGCTGCTGAGGATGGGTGGTAGGGAGGCTCCAAAATGAAGCTAAGGAAAATTTTTGGAGGGTGGTTGTAGCCACTACAACACTTGGCAATGCACTAGTAGAACTCCAGCTCTTTGAGTGGACCTCGTTCGTGAAAAGCAAGTCTAACACCTTTGGAAGTCTTGTTCAACTCTCTGATCATCTTGGTTTCCACACTTGCTTGATTGTAAGATGTAGCATCTACCAAGCTCTTGGTCGGTTGACACACATTCCAAGCCAAGCCAATAGAGTTTTTTCGATTTGGATGAGGGGCATATTGTTGCACACGATTTATTGTCGTCAAAGTTTTAGTTTCATCTCAGGTGTTGCTCTGTTACCAGTAGGCCTGGACAGTACCCCCACTGAGTCACACAGGAACACAAGCATCGCTCTGCTGCCAGCGAGCCTGGTCAGTACCCCGATAGAGTTACTTGTATCACCTCTCTGCACAGGAATCCTTTCTCTTCTTTCGCTTGATTCATTTTTTTTTTTTTTCACATTTTCATTTTTGTAACTGTGCATAACACTTATCATTCTAGAGGTGGAAGAGGGATCCCAACTTATTGAGAGCAGAAGAGGTTGTTCCTTCAGAGAAGTAGTTTATATATATCTCTAACATGCTTCTTAAGGTTTCCCCCTCACATTACACTACTTGACTAAGCTGACAAGGATTAACCAAAAAACAACTCACTTGAGTAGGCGACACTAGTTAGTGTGCAAGCTTTGTGTTTTCACCAAGGTTCACTTCGAACAACACGTATTTTCCATTGATGTGTCATGGACTGAAGATAACAAGTTATTCATAAGAGAGATGACAACAGATAACCAAATGTTGATAGTTGTACAAGTTCTCTTGTAGTTTACCCAGCTTGTTTCAAGAGTTGCACACGATCCATGCGAAACTATCCTACAAATGCAAACAAGAAAGAAAAAAAGAAAACAAAGAAAGCGAGTAAGAATACAAACAAGAAAGCAAACAAACACATAAGGTAAGAAGAAAACATGCATGTAAGCAAACAAACCAAAAGAAAACACTACTCCTACTCCTAAGCTAATAGTGCATGGGTCTGCTCACGTGAATTGATACTTCTAATGCAGTCACTGGTGCATTGGTCGACCCATGTTGGTGAAGGCATGGTTTGCGAAAAACATAGCTATGCGAACCAACAAATAAGAAAGATATAGCAATGAAGACAAACACACTCCAAGCTTAAATGTGTCCACATAACCAAAACGAGTGCAAGTGCATGACATGCAGTCCGTGGACATACCATGATGTTGTGTGATACTACATGTAGATGTTAAGCACACTGATACTCTTGATTGTGACAGGCAAGCACATGTGAGGAAGGTAGACCACTTACGTTGCGCAAGTGTTCTTGCTGAGTAAGATTCCTCTAATGCATGAGCAATGGGATCGTGTAGTTTGAGTGGAGGAAGATAAATATGAGTGTTGGATTGGTCTTGAGTGCATACAAATGAGTAATGAGGAGACTTTGGTGTTTGAACAATTTCCTGATCAGAATTGAAACCAACCTCAGGATAGTGAGGGCCTAACATAACCATCAGCTCGAGTTGAAGTGCCTCGAAAATATGGGGGTTTCGACTTTGTTCACAGATGGATCATCATAGACCAGTGGCTTGGACGGATTAACAGTGAGTGAATCAACATCGTGATTAGATGACGTGGTAAATAGATCCTGACAACCAAGATCAAAAAATTCTAGATTGGTCGACATCCTCATGATTTGATGAATCACATAGAGGGGTAGATGAGAAGGAAGAATGTTCACCCTCTGCATTTCCAGAAAAGGAAGATGAAAAATTGAGTGGATTTTCAATGAATGATTTGTCCTCTCTGTTGTTGAATGATGGACTGACATCCGATGTGTTCTGTGAATGATCAATAATGGGTGCATCCATAGACGGAGATACACATGCGAAATCAAGGATGGCATAATCATCAGAGATGTTAGGTAAGAACGTAGGAGGCTTGGATAGAAGGGAGTCATCCTTCACCAAGGTTTTATGCTAAATATTCAAATCACACTCTTCATGAATGACAACACATATTGGTTGTGCAACACCAACTCTGTCAATGGCTTGATTATCATTCACAACAAGTGGAGAGTCCGGAATGGAAGAACACAAGACAGTTTCATCCGGAGGATCATCTGAGTACGAAGACGGAGGTTGAGGTACAAAATACATGTGATAACCCAATGGACTCAGAACCAAACTTGTGTGAAAATCAGAAGGAGTGATGTCGGGAGGATGTGATGGTTGAATAGATCTGTGTGCCTATTCTCCCACATCACTCTGCGGTGGTGGAGCTGTTTGATGAGGGGATGGTGGACGATCACTCGTGACAGTGACCGTGTCCATCTATGACTGAGAAACTCCATCACCAAAGTATGCTGAGTGGGGCTTGGGCTTAAATTATTATTTTATTTATTTATTTATTTATTTTATTTTATTTTATTTTTATTTTTATTTTTTTTCCAGATTAATAGATTTGGTAAGGTAGTACTCAAATCTATCCATGAGATACTGGAATTTCATTTGACTTTTCGGAGCTTGAAACTACAACACACAGAAGCGGTCCCAAAATTCCATAGGCGATTCATGCGGGGCCTTCTGTTGTTGTAACATTTTTTTGTCAAGAGGTTCTGGATAAAAATTATTGAAAGTAGATTCAATGAGATCACAGAACTGCTCAAGTGAGTGCACGCTACCTGGAGGCAGACTCTAGCACCACCATAGTGGGGATTTGCGAAGTGTGTATGCAAGTAGCACACTGGCCTTTTCTGCATAGAACTCGTCTACAAGGAATGCATAGAAGTCTTATAAGTACTCAAGCCAAGATACTTCTCCTTCACCCTCATACGTGATTTCGACCAAGAGATCAACAAACTCCCTTGTGATGTCGAGACATTTGGTGTATGAAAAACATCGTGGAGGGGTGAGTGTGAAAGTATCCATGATAGATGTGCAAAGGTTAAAAATTGGTTGAGAGGACACAAGTGATCATCTGCCTCTCCTTCTAGCACCAGAAATGTTGACGGTGTTGGACCTGCCAACATGTCAAGGGATCTCCCTGGTAAGAAGTCCCAACTAGACCTCATATCGTTTGGTGTATCGCCTTAACTGCAGTTGCGCACAGAGGAAAGTAAAATGTCCCTGTTGGTAGCAAGGGTGTGACATATGCAGAAATTCAAGGAAGGTGCATGAGTGGTTCTAACACACGGTGGGTGAGGTGAGTGTGTGTTATGAAACTAGCTCAATAAAAGATAGAAAAGATAGATCAATGCCTTATAATTCAGCCTCTTCTAAGGGGCAACCTCCTTTACATTACATAAATGAACAATTCTTCGATGATACAAATGAAAAGACCTCCTTTCTATATATAGGAGTCTAAGGGGTCATAACATAATCAGAGCTTATATAACAATAATAATGTAAGGGCAAAATAATAACAATAGTGGGCTTCTATGGGGCACAATAGTAACAATATGGGCACTACATGGGTACATCAATATAATAAGTGGGTTGTACTAATAACAATAAGGGGTTACACTAGCAGTATAGGGGCCTAACATGCCCCTCTCCTTAAAAAAGTGTTGTCCTCAACACTTGAGTAGTTCTTGATGCTTGTGTATAAAATTCTTGTCCTCCCATGTGGAATCTTCAGCGGGTAAGTTCTTCCACTTGATGAGATACTCTGAAATTGATCGATTCCGTAGCTGTCGGGTTCTTGTTTTTGTGACTGCTCTAGGTTCCAATATGATTTTTCCTTCCTCTTCAATTTCTGGCAATATTGTATGAATTGGGATCTTTT
>APFE031504983.1:94811-104999 GCA_000404065.3 Pinus taeda | reverse complement strand
TCTAAATATGAAGATGCAATACATACTTTTTGTAATAGTGGTACACCATGTAGATCAAAATATTGCTCCATCTGAAGTATCCAATTTACCAGATCCTTGCCATCAAACTTCCTCATCTTGCTTTTTCTTGATTTTAGGAGCTTGATCTTGAAACGACTGTAACTTTGTACTTTCAGATCTTTAAGTTATGAAATTGTGAACTGTAGTAGCCCTCTACGTCCTCTTTCCAATGCCACCAGTCTGATCCAAATTGGATTCTCCAAGAAAACGTAATGCACAATCTCCCAAGATGACCAGATTATAGACTAGTTCAGTAGAGCGAACTTGTACGACGTTCCACGAGTCACTGTTTTGACCTCTGTCTCTCAAAAATATACAGAAGAAACTATAGTCCGTCCTCTTTCTACACCTTTTTACGAAATTTCTATCCAATTCTCATACAAAAAGTTATGATGATTTTCCCTGGGTCACCTGTTTGGAATGTAATTCAGGAGTCTGCAAAAAGACCAACTTCCTCAGATCATATCTCTGTAAATATAGTGCAAAATGCTCTAAAATTCAGACCCGAGCTTTAGCGCGATTTTTTCTCAAATGGATTTTGTTTTCAACTTCTGAAACGTCGCAGAAAAAAAGTTATAGCGAAAATGCCACGATGACCTATTTGGAGCAGCGAAACCCTAGAATCCAAGGCTCTGATACCAAATGTTATGAAACCAGCTCAAGAGAAAAGAATAGAAAGATAGATCAATGCCCTAGAATTCAGACTCTTCGAGGGCAACCTCCTTTACATACATAAAGGAACAATTCTTCGATGATACAAATGAAAAGACCTCCTTTCTATATATAGGAGTCTAAGGGGTCATAACATAATCAGAGCCTACATAACAATAATAATGTAAGGGAAAAATAATAAACAATAGTGGGCTTCTATGGGGCACAATAGTAACAATATGGGCACTACAGGGTACATCAATATAATAAGTGGGTTGTACTAATAACAATAAGGGGTTACACTAGCAGTATAGGGGCCTAACAGTATGCCCCTTGGAAACCTGTGAAAGCACACAGTTAAGAAGGGAACACACAAGCAAAGATGCATCACAAATTGGAAGGCAAGTAAGCTAGCAATAGAAAGTGATGGTTAAACCAATAGCACATTTTAGTAAGATTCATCCATACTTATATAGAGAAGTCCATACGTGCATGTGTAAGAAAATAGATACATATATCATTAGAGTAAACAAGTTAGTTGAAATACAATAACAACATATACATGAAATGTGTTGGCTCTGTTATATTAAGAAGTGAAAGTTCCAATCATACAATACAACCATGACCAACCACTAGTTCCAACATCAGAATGTTACAGTCACTACCACCTGCTCCTCCAAAGAGTCGTCTGCTCCTCCAAAGAGATATACTAGCTCTGCATAGTGGAGAAGCCAAGGCTTATTACAATACTCTCCAAGATTTATCTAACATACTCCTATCAAAAGCTTGCTTGACCAAAAGCCTTATCAATGAGTTATGAGGTACTATAAATAACAAAGGGTGGGGTGACCCTTGACATTCCCCCTTTGTGACTGTTCACTTGCCCTCATGACTCTTCAACTACTCTATGATTGTTACATTCAACTATTGACACTTGGAACTCCACTTTACAAGATGTTACATTCAATCTCCACATGTACCCATGTGACACAAAATAGGATTGAGCAAGCCATGCAAGACATCACTAAGACTTGGACGGTTGTGAGATGACTAACTCTTCAACATCCTCATGGTGGTCGACCATGACAAACTGATGCCAAGCTTGGTGGTCCATGATGGTTTTCGCATGCTCAATGGTGACATCCTATTGAAAGCGAACTCTTGCCTCTGTTGCATCCAGGTACACTGATATGGCTGCTTTGTCCAAATCGCCTGATAGCATGCACATGATCATCTTGGGTGCATTTGGACCGACAACACACTGATGCATAGTGTTCGTGCTGATCTCCAAGTGTGTGTTGGTGGCTATGCCCATCAATGATCAAGCTACATGTTCAGCCCCAGTCAGACTAAGTTCATGTCTTTGCCTTGGTGAGTGTGCCAATGGGTGGGATCGCATGCATGCATACAGTGACATGCATGTTGTTGAACTCCCTTGCATGCGATCGACAACACTTCGCACCCTGCCTGCTTTGTGCCAGCTGTTCGAATGGATCTATAACTTGTATGGGCACAATTTCATCAGTCTATGCATGTTGCACCTCCTTCTGTACTTGTTCCTGCTACAACTTATTCTCTTTTTTGTGCAGCTCGTGCCCTTCCTTGAGTTTCCACTTCAGCACTTGCAACTCATTCTCTATTTCTCTCTCTACCTTAATGCGATCCTCTCGTCGCGTCGTCGCCTCATAGCCTTAGTCTCCAAAGCTTCTTTCATCACAAGTGGATCTGCTTGAGCTTGCAACTTTGTTCTGCCTCTGTGTTGTCAACAACCTTCCTCTTGCATTTGTCGCATGCAGGTGTGCTACCCTCTACTGCTATTGATGGTTCTGTTCACTGTGATGTCGCTGCCATTTCATCTTAATATCCTTGTCCATGAACAACTGTATGTCTTCACAGATAGGAAAGTTCATAAACACTTGATCGATTGCATCCCCTGTCGTGTTCTAAACAGTGTCTTCGACTCTAATCTCATGGAAACCATTGTACTTGTGCTGCTAAGAGGTAGACAAACACCTATGATACCTAAAGACATAGAAACACTCATGAAAAGAAATCTATTAGTCGAAAACCAAAAAAAACTGGAGGACTGACATGCAACATACCTGTGCGACTGTCTGTGAAGATTGTGTAATTTCCATCGGAAGGTCGCGATACTTACTGCAAAAACTGTGCAAGGCACAGTCTAGGCTATCGGGAGGCTGACTGACTACTAGAACTGCGCAATACATAGTCGATTCTGGCCTACTAGATGCTAAGATTACACAATGCGCAATTTCAGCTAGCAAGCGATGCAAGCCGAGGGACTGCATTGCGCAATTTTTTGGGCCAACAATCACTACCTCTCCAAATTATGCAAAGCTAGAATGGAGGGCAGTGACTAGCTAGAATTGCGCATTTTTTGGGAGGAAGGTAGAGACTTCCCTCTCAGAATTGCATAATTTTGTTCGGGCAAGGAAGAGTTCGGGCCGAGGTTGCCAAGACCTGCCGATGGGTGACAGAAACATGAGAAGTTTGAATGCATGGGGAAGCTGAGCGTAAACAAGAGTGAATGATTAGACATGAAAACAATGAGTGCATGATTCAGAAGACGGGACAACATGCATGCGTGTGAAGTGGGTCGCCGCGACGATGATCATTAGTGCAAAAACAATGTCATGCATGCGACAACAGTGAGATGCGAATGAAAACTGAAACGATGCTTGCACAAGCTAACATACATTAAAATGACAGCGAGCGTTCATTAAAATCAAGCAGACAACCCTCAGACAAGCCGAAACACAAAAAGCGATAGAAGCACAGTGCAAGACATGCAAGGCAGGCTTACCTCGAAACAACTGAGCTGAATGTGCCGATGACTCCTAGATGTGATGTGGGATGTCAGAGCTGCAAGATAGATGTGAGGAATGAGCTTTGCAGCATTCGATACATAATTTTTGATAAGATCGAGCTCATGACGTGCATGCCACAAATCTAGGACACACGACACTTGGCGTGATGTTTTCAAAATGATCCTTGCATGTGACCTCCAGCTGCTAAAAATAGATCCCTAAATCTGGGGATTCTCTTTGCATGTGACCTTTGCTATTTCGGGAAAAAATAGACCATTCATGCAAATCAAGATAGCTTAGTCTCGGAGGGGACCGGTCGACCTGAAGTCACATGCAACAGTCTGCAAGCCTGGGAGAGGGATTTGCACAGTTTCTGGGCTGAGCAGAGCTGGTTGTCCAAGAGGGATTGCAGAATTTATGGGAGGAACATGTGATTGTCTCCGAGGATTTCGCAATTCCTTGGTTGAGTAGCTATCCTGGGATGAATTGCACAATTTTTCAAAGGAAGCTTAACAGGAAGCATTGCACAATTCTTAAGTTCATCAGGCTGGCTAGCTGACTTATGCAATTTTTGGAGGGAAGTTTGGTTCCCCTCCAGAATTGTGCAATTTTCTGGGGGAATTTACTGGCCAACACATGGTCTAAGTCCTGAAAGATAGCTTGTGAGGGGAGTGAAGCAACTGACATGCATAGGCTAACAAGACACTGAGAAACAACTGAAGCCTATATGCTTGACGATGAAAGACATGCCACTGAGGATGGTTGGTAGGGAGGATCCAAAACGAAGATAAGGCAAAATTTTGGAGGGTGGTTGTAACTGCTACAACAAGTGTCTTGCCAAAAAAAATACATAAAATGTGATTTTCCTTTGTCCAAATTAGTGTGTTAATTAGGCTCATGCCATAATATATGTTTATATTCATCAAATATTATCTTTATTTATAATAGGAATGTCCTTAGCATCAAGACTTGGAGCCCAAATTTTGATCAACAACTGGAATACATGCCTTGATCATTCATGGAACACACAGGTTCTTCCTTTCCAAGTTTAACATGTTTCTTCCTCCAAACTTTTTTGACTCTTTTTCCTTTCGTATTTGACTCTCTAGATATTTTAGGATCCCACTTCAATTTGCAATCCTGAGCTATATGTCCAATATTATGGTATTTAAAACATTCAGTTTTATACATGAATGATTGAGCATAATTTATGTTCGTGAATTTCTTGGAGTATTTTTCTGCACCTTTTCTTCTGGGGAATTTATTTGAGTCTTCATAGATATCTTTGTTATCTTCCCTAGTTTCCTTTTCCATGTGCCCAAAATTTGTAGGAGAGTAACAGTAACCAAAAAATATTGTATGATACATGGAAATTGAGGATTGTCATTGTGCATTTATGAGACTGTTTTGCCTTGAATTTCCTTGATAATATTTACTGCTACATGCAACATCAACATTTCCTTTTGGATCAAATGATATTTTAATGTCATCTTGACTCCTTTCCTTACTTCTGTTGGATTTGGGAGGATTAGCACAACTTTGAAACTTATTTATATCCTTTTTCTTTGATGTTTTTGGGTTTGCATCTGTTTGCTAAAATATTCACTTGCATATCCAAGATCCTATTTTTCAAATGGATATCTTTGATGGCTAAGGATGTCATCTAAGGCTTTATAACTCTTCAAGTTATTTTTTCAGAAAATCAACTTTTTTTCTTAGAATGAAAATTTCCTTTTTCATCTTCTAACAATTTTCATCTTTCTCTATCAATTGACTCTTTATTTCTTCCTCAATTCTTGTTTCTTTATTTGCTTCAATTTCAAGAGAGATGACATCTTATTTTAGTAGGAAAATATCTTCATCCTTTTCCTTTAGTTGACATGTCATAGTTTTCTTTCCCTTTTCTACTTTATCAACTTGTCCTTTGAGGAGGACCAATTGTTCCTTCAAATCCTCAACTTCAACTCCTTGAATTTGTTTCTTTACTTCTTCTAGTTGGGCTTTTAGAGAATTGGCTCCTTCTTTATATTGGCCAATTCCTACATCATATTTGTTCAATTCCTTAGACCTTAGTTTAAGATGATTTTCCAAACTGCCTTCCTTTCTTTTTTCTTTGTCTGATTGATTTGTCATAGATATTTCTTCTTCATGATGTCTCTTCTTGTTGTGCTGTGATTCTTCCTTAAGCTTGTTGAGATCCTAACCCATTTCCTTTATTTGATGCCTTAAAAGGACAAATTCATTCTTTGTCTTGTCAAGATCATGATCAACATCATGTACTTGCTTTTTGAGTTCCTTATTTTCCTTTTTCAAACTATTTATTTCATCTAGGGCATCTATAATCTCTGACTTGCGATCTATTTCAATTTAAACTTCAAATATTTCTTCATCATCTTCCTTTATGAAATTGGTGCACTAATATTTTCTTTCAATTATCTACTTTGGATCATCTTTGTGCTATTTTTCATCATCTACTTGACCATAGGTCACGAATAATAATCCTTTTGAAGGAAGTTCTTGAAGCTTTTCCTAAATCTCTTTTGGTTATGAACATTTCTTCACTTTGACCTTTATAGAATTTGGTAGGTCATTCAAGATACCATTAATAGCTATTGCATTATTTTCTTTGGACCCTTTTTCTTCCATTGTGCTTCTAGAAAGCACTAATTCCTAGACTTCAAAACCATGAGTCATTAAAAAATTCTTCATTCTCACATTCGATATTTCAATGTTTGTTCCATTAAAGATAAGGGATTTTCACATGTGATTGTATTTTGATCTCTAGACCAAGGATGAGGCATCTTCAGAGGGTTTGGAGGCCTTATTACTTGATTTTTCCATTGGTGTTCCAAGTATCTACCTTCCAGTTGTTAGTTTGAGACTGAATGTACTGACTCTGATACCAATTGTTGGAAATACTGAGAAGGGGGCAGGGGGTGGTGAATCAATATTTTTCTTACAATTGTTATTTGTATGTCAGTAAATATCACTTATGATAGAACACACAATGAATAATAACAAAGTATTTTTATTTTTAATAATTGAAGAGGCATCTAATCCTATTCACAATGAATCAAGTACAATAATTTGTTCAGGGCTCCAACCTTCTCAACTGATTCATGATCCAACCTGGTCTTCTTGAGGACTCTAAACCTCTATGGCTAAAATCCATAGCTTCAAGACAATTCAATGATTTAACAAGAATTCAAAATATATTCAACAATATTTAGACATCATCTTCACATATCTCCATGAATTTTTTCAATAAACGCAATGAGATAGTCTTCAATGGATACGCTAGATTTCTTCTAAAAATATCTCCACAATAAAGCTACTTCAACAAGGTCTTCAACTATTGCTGCAAGAGGTATTTTCCACTATGCTCCAAAAGGAAAATTCAACAACATCGAAGGTGTATCCAGTACTCTTCATCTACACAAGGAACTTTCTTCAAGGTCACTCCATGAGGGGTTCAGTCATGCATTACAAGGTCAACCAATGTATTCAAGAATTCCTCAATGATATGCCTCTACAAGTGTCTTCAACATGTGTTCAACAATGCATAAAGATGTCTTAAGTAAGCTACTCTAAAAGGGGTCTTCAATAGGTCTTTAAGGTACCTTTAAAAACTGGTTCAAAAGTTCCTTCAACAAAGCAACTCAATAAATCTTCAATAATATCAATCCTCCCAATAATATGTCTTCAAAAATAATATTCCTAAAGGTAGCTTCAAAAACACGTCAATAAAATTTCAATATTGCTCCTAAGAATGCTTTCAAGGTATGTCTTAATTCTCAGTGTCTTCTTCATTGGACTGCTTCAAGGGGTTGCATAACAAAGTTTCCAAAATATTCTTCAAACTTGTCTTCAAAACACTTCTTAAAATTCTTCAGTATATGCTTATGATTTACAACAGTAGACTCTAATAGGTGTCCTCAAAAAATTTAGGCTCTAATCTTCATCATGTTCTTTAGGTCCAAAATTATCGAAATATATTTCAAAACAAGGTTTTCTAAAGCACCTATATTGTGCTTCCAATTTTCCAACCAAGTCTACATAAAGGATTCACTGTTAGAATAAACCAACATTATGTCCTTTTGTAGAGAATGCTTCCATAGATCTGAATTTGGTGACCTCTTAACCTGATCAGAATCTATCACAGATCTGAACTTGCTCGTAATTCCAGATCTAAAAACTTTTTGAATTCACAACAGGTTCATAGATTTTTGAAGTTACAGATCCAAAAAAAAAGTGTTTATGTTACAGATCCAAAACACATTATTGCATGTCTGAAAATTTATAGAGGTGCATATCTAACTTTTTTAAGACTTCCACAAGTGTGAGAGTCTTCTTGCACACACAATATTCTTCACAAATTCTTGTGTATCTTTCTCTACCTTTTAGTCTCTTCTCTGATCTACTGATTTTTTCTTGGGTTACAGACTTCAAAATAGCTACAGACTTTAATTGTGAACTGTCCTTCACATATTTGAAATTTATCTTTTGTTCTATATTGTATTTTCACCCTTCTACTTTGTATTTATTTGCACCTCTTTTTCATATTGTTCTAGAAAGTTTTCTTACTTTTCAGATTTGTCTCTTATCCAAACAAATAGTTTCATGATCAATTTATACTTGTTCGCAACCTTCAAAAGGGAGTCGATGTATACTAGCGTATATACGTTTTTGTTGAATAAGTTTTATTGTAACCAACATGTTGGTAATTTTATTTTCATTTACATTATATGAACAACCATGTTGGATGGGAGGTTGACCTTATAACTTTATGTGAGTGTTATTTGGAATTATAATTTGAGTTGTCTCCTTGCCTTATAGTGCACAAGATGAGGTCAAAACAAAACTTGTTGTCTCTTTAATCAATATTCTTTCATGGAATTTTTTAGGGTTTTATCATATGTTAGGTTTTAATCTTTCTTGGATGCATATTTTTTAGTATTTTTAATGTAGAAGTGTTATCTTTATTAGATGCAATTGTTGTTGCAAACATTTGTGGAATTGGTCAGGTTTTAGATTAGGTCTTAGGCTTTACATTCTTCAATTAGCTAGAGTTTGCATTTTTCATCATGGTAGGGTTTCCTCAAGGATTGACTTAAGGGTACTTCCATAATTAATGTTATCATTTATCATCTTAGGGTTTTATTGCAAAGCTTCTTCATAGAATTACTTTAAAGAAATAATAGGGTTAGTGTTGTTATGGTTTCCCCATAGGTCAATGCTAGGTTTTTTTCATCTTCAACAATGACATCATTGTATTGACATTAATGACAACTTTGACCAAAAGAATTAGCTTGCATAATTTCGAGACAAATGAAATAATGCAATAGTCTCATATCTAACATAGAAACATGTCATGCAAGGTAGACATCACTGTAAAAATAGAGGAGGTTTAAATTCCTATAATGATTAATTCATATACATATATAATTGTGATTCCATCCATAGCCCTCCTAGTCTTATAAATCCACTTACAACTAACAAGTTTCCTATTGGGTGGAAAAGTGACCAATTTCTTTGTGGTGTTCTCCATTCAACAATTGTATTACTCCCTCCTCAAAACCTCTAAAAATGGGTTCCATTTAGACTTTAGACATGTTTAAAGATCTAATATGACCATTATGTAATATTGAGTCAATTAAATAATATATGTTGTAGCAAAATCTTGTGGAAGATCCATAAACTATGTTTTGGTTCTCTGTGGATTAGCATGATCAACCACTAGTTTGCAAGCTACCTAAAGTGTCTATTGTACCCATAATGGTATGTTATATTGATATAAAATATCATTTTGATCATTATAAAGATCATACTCTAAACTTTAATCAGAAATAAAATATGACAAAGTCCCTTTGCAATGTATGATCGGAAGTGGTGGAGATGGAAAGATAGACTACTCATGAGGTGTCTAGACCTTGTTCAAAATTGACACTATGTTGCATGAAAAAAGTATCTATGGATAAATATAATAATATTTATCCCTTATATCACTATGGATATCCCTTAAATATACACTCCTTACTCATAGGTTACATAACCTTCCTTCTATTGAAAGGGATAGTAGTCCATGCACAAGAACCAAAACTTATGAAATGTGTAACATCTAGTTTCTTCCTTTTCAAAGCTTCATAAGGAGTGATTTCATTAATTGATTTATGAGGAATTATATTATGAATATATAATACACGATTGATGGCTTAATCCCACAACTTAGGAGGAATTTGTTGCCTATCCTACAACATATTGTTTCCCACCTTTTTTAATCACATATTTATTCTCTCCACTAATCCATTTTGTCATGGAGTGTATGGTATTGTACATTGTGATGGTATTGTTTCCCACCTCTTTTAATCACATATTTATTCTCTCCACTAATCCATTTTTTCATGGAGTGTGTGGTATTATTGTACATTGTACATTGTTATGGAGTGTATGGTATTGTACATTGTTATGGTATGGAGTGTATGGTATTGTACATTGTTAGAAATAAGGCTCTTAGAGGGGGAAACCTCCTTTACATTACACAAATGAACAATTTTTGGATGATACAAATGATAGGACCTCCTTTCTATATATAGGAGTCTAAGGGGTCATAATATAATCAGAGTCGACATAACAATAATAATGTAAGGGC
>APFE031504983.1:53649-76514 GCA_000404065.3 Pinus taeda | reverse complement strand
TAGAATCTAGATAAACTTAGCACCAGATCAAAGTGCTCGTCATCTTGATTCTAGCAGTGTGAACGACACTCAAATCCGAGTCCAAATGACAAAGTTAGAACAAGTCAAAGTTTGAGTTTGACTTGTCTAAGTAGTAGGGAGAAGATGACATGGCAAAATTTTAGTGAATGAGGGAGCGCCACATGGTAGGTTTCCACTAGGCCCCGCATATCATATATCAGTGAAAAGGAGAAGCGGCTTAAGGAGAATCGACCCCTTGACGTTGCCGGCTGTAATTGTGATATCTCATATTGCAGGCTGGAGGAGGAACAAAAAGGTTAAGAATCGGCCCCGACGAAGACCCGGTTATGATGCAATATTATCGCATATCACAATTGCAGAACATGGATGGTGTTACAAAAGGCCCCGGTGGAAAGCGCTGATTGCGATTTCACGATAGGTGCCGATTGCGATATTGCAATGGGGGGCCGGACCCAAAATGTTATATATTGTGATTTATAAATCTTGGTGGGTTCACCATATCGCATAGCACTGGCGCTAGGTTTATATGCTGATGGGTTCCATGCCGATTCTGATTTGCAAGGAGGATCCGGACGCGATATTTTGTATGGTGTGTTATATAAATCCGGCGGGTCTGTATATCGTAGGATGCTTGTGCCTTGGCTTGGATTGTCCGCTGATAAGTTGGAAACACCGAAAAACATGCCGTCGAGACTCATGGGCAGTTGAGATGGGTTTGCCTTGTTGGAAAGGGGCTTCATTATTGTGGTAAGGTTATTGCCGTGAATCCTTCCGGCTCGATTCCACCTGCTAAATTGGGTTCTTATGTTAGAACTGCCCCGATTTTGAGGGATTCTTCCATGCTTATATATACGACTATTTTTGTCGGGAGAAAGTGGAGAGGACTGGCCGAATACTCAGACTCTATTGCACACAGTAGACGTTGACCTTGCCAACAAGCCGAAACCTTTCCTTCAGCAGTAGGGAGGTTCTGAGAAGGTTGCAGAAGGCCTGATTATCCAAATTGGGAGTTTGGATAGGCATTTTCGCACTATTTGTCGTTAGGAGTTCAATGGTACTATCTGTTTATGAAGTTGGGCTCTCCATTCTTTTCCCATCTATCAGCTTGTAGGTATAAGGGTTGGAATTTCTTGTTCCTTGTACTTTTATCTCTTTTATGCCACTAATAAAAAGAAGGACTCCCCACTATTGAGCAGGGCTCGGAGACGTAGTCCAAATTGGACAAACTCTGTAATCAAATAATTGTGTCATGGTTTTTTTTTCTTCTGATTATTTCCACATTGTTTATGTGCTTTTCAAGTTCCATGGTTAATTAAATATGTTATATATAATTCTGATGCATCTGTGAGTAAAATAGATTGGATCAATTTTTGGTATCATAGCAGGTTTTTGTAGTTGTGAATTGCATGAGTTTATGCTAACCTGGAACAAGCTACAAAAATGAGAAGAAACGCTTAATTCCTTTGATCATGAAGTAGGACGTGCATAGTGAAGAAGAAACATGGCCAATGAAGAATCTCGTTGGGAAGAGGAACACAATTTTTGAAAGGTATTTTACAATATGGCAAAGAAAGCGGATAAACTGTTTTCAAAGTACGAGAAGGCCCTCAAGCATGAGAAGAAAGATAGAGATGATCGTGGATTAGCACATCAAGGAGATGGTGGAGAAGATCCCCCTCCCTCTCCTTCTTCAAGTGATAGTTCTCATCACTCTAATTGCAACACCAGACACACATCTAAGAAACCTTTCCTTAAATTAGATGTAAAGTTTGACTTGCCTATGTATGTTGGAGATTGTAATGCATAAAAGCTCAACAATTGGATTAGGCAGATTGAGGTCTATTGCCAAATCCAATGTTGGGTTGTGTTATATTCTTTCCATGACTAGGCCCAATAGTGAATCTAGGGGGTTAGAGGGGGGGTGGCGAGCGCCACCTTCATTGTAGCGGGCGTAGTAGGGCGGTCACAGGGGGGGCAGCCCCCATGTTTAGGGGGTTTGACGGGGCGCTATAGCCCCCCTCTATAGGTACAGGGCAGTGACACGGGAATTTTTAATTTTGACCTTATATAGTATGGGTTGACCTACTATGGTTTTGGGCATGGATTTCCTCACATGATTTTTGGGCGCGATGGTTTGGTCCATGGATTTTGTAGATCTAGTCAAGGGAACTACGATTATGTTCTAATCCGGGTTTAATGGATTGGGTTTTATGGATTCTTCGACATATTATATATTATATATTATATATATATATATATATATATTATATATAATATCATATATATATATATTGTAATTGATCCATTGAAGGAAAATAATGAAAATGGATCGGGTGTCCGGTTTTCGGGATCCAGGGGAAAATCTCTTTGTATATTTGTTTTATGTATTATGCTCTCGCCATTGTTTATTTTCTGTTTTTAGAATTCGTATGCAAGTAATTTTTGTACGGGGTTAAAACCTACATCCAATAGATTGAAGAAGATGAGGAAAAGATCGAGTTGGCATCTCTTCAACTGAGTGGAACCGCTCTCGTTTGATGGGATAGACGATTGCAAGGCAACAAAAAAATGGGTAACCTTCTTTCCTCATGGTCAAATTTTATTTTTGCATTGAAGAATCAGTTTTACCCTCTAGGATATAAACAAAAGTCATTAATGGAATGGAAACATCTAAGGCAAAGCTAGGGTCAAAATATGAAAAACTTCATCGAATAATTTAGGAAACAAGCATTAATTTGAGCATTCCATTAGATTCACCAGAGATTATAACTAAATAGATTGGTTCTTTGCATAGTTACATAAGACATTCATTATTATTGTTTGAGCCTACTACTATCAATGAGGCTAGTGTGAAGGCCATTCATCTTGAGAGCAAGGGGCCGCATGAACAAAATGACCACCCAAAAAGAGCCGCAACAACCAAGAGAAGAGGAACAAGGCACTCTTGTACACATTGTGAGAAACAGGGACACAATGAAGATAATTGTTGGAAACTACACCTTGAGCTGAGGCCTAGGGGGAATGATAGAAGGGAGAGGCAGAAGATAACTTCCACCCTACAACAGGATCACTAATTTGAATCAGAGGAAGATGAGAAGGTCACAGCTGCGGGATTTACCCGAGGTATACCAATTAACCTGGGGTCAGATTCTGGTGATGAAAGGAAGATCACAACTCTTGGGATCGTAGCGGATGGACCCGTCGATCTGGGTTCTAATTTGAGCAATGAAACAAAGGTCTCAATAGATAGTGTACAAAAGGTGAAAGGGACAACAAATGTAGCATGGCTCCAGGAACTTGAGAAGATCAACCAAAGCATTCAAGTAGAGAATAATGAGCTAAGGAGACTCCTATAGGAAGCCAAAAAGGAGAAACGAAGGTTGTTATGCCAGTTGCAAGCCAAGGATGAAGCCTTGAAAAAGCTACAGCATAACCACCTTGAGGTAAAAGGTAACTCTTCAACTTCATTTACCTTTCCTAATGATGATTTTTCTTTTTTTGAAAAAAATACTACATGTATCAACTCCAAACTATTAAAGAGAATGGGGTGTGAGGGGAAGGGCCTTGACATTAATGACCGAGGCATTATAAGCCCCATCAAGGTGGATGAATTGCCTCGCCATGTAGGACTCGGGCATGTCAAGAAGGAAGTTTGGGAATGCTCCAAAATAGTTATTTCCCAACTAACAGTGGATGATGAAATCACTTCCTCGCATTCCAGTGATAGTGAGGAATCCATGAACACTTATCCGAGGAGCACCAGGGGAAAGCACTCCAAGATGACCCAGAAAGTTTGGAGGAGGAAGAATCGTTGTAGTCACTACAATGAGGTGGGGTAGGGAGCCACGTGTCATATGCTCCATGCCAAGAAAGCATCCATAAATAATCCAACGGGTGAAAATGTTCAACAAATGAATCCACCACATTCATGGCATTCTTCTTTATTAATTAAAATATGTTTTTTTTTATATAGTAGCTTGTTATGGCCATGGTTTGTAAATCATGCATTGCAAATATATGTAAAAGTGACGATGTGTTTTCCATCACTTCAAAATGCAACGATGATGTTTATGGCCTTTTCTTATGAATAGTTGAGGTATTGGTTTTTATTATGTAATCCTTGACCAAAGAGTGTGTGCTATAAACTCTTGGAAAGTGAGGGGTTGTTTGAGCCATGTATGGTTTGTATATGATTTCAAAGGATGTACCAGTCTTGCATACAAGTGGTTGAAAGTGGGGTTTGGCGAGGACACGGACAATGTGCTGGATGTGTTAATATTTATGGTAAAGTACATTCATGTTGGCTTCAAAGGAATGCATCCAAGAAAAGGTCGATAGGTGGAGAAGGAAAAAGTGAGGGACCCATTTCCTCACTTACTAATTGACTGAAAAGTCTTTCAGTGGTTCAAAAGCTCTTAGTGGGGAGGATTGATCCAAATGGATCTTCATAAAAGTACTAGTGGCATGGTGAAAGGCTCAAAACTAAAAGTGGTAGAATTTGGATCATTAGATTGAAGTGTTTCTCATCTTGATTCCAATGGTGCGAATGGACTCAAATTTGAGTCTAGATGATGAAGTTAGAAAAAGTCAGAGTTTTAGTTTGACTTGTCTAGATATAAGGGAGAAGATGACATGAGAAATTTTCAGCGAATAAGGGAGTGCCACATGGCAGGTTTCCACTGGGCCCCATATATTGCATATCGACGAAAAAAAGGAGCGGCTTAAGGAGAATCGGCACCTGGCATTACTCGCTATGATTGCGATATCATATATCATGCGCTGGACGAGGAACAAAAAGGTTAAGAATCGGCCCCATTGAAGACTCGGTTGTGATACGATATTATCACATATCACAATCGCAAAACAGGGATGGTGATACAAAAGGCCTCGACAGAAAGTGTCGATTTTGATTTCGTGATAGGCGCTAATTGCAATATTGCGATGTAGGGGTCCAGACCTAAAAAGTTATATATTGTGATTTATAAATCTCAGCGGGTCTGTCATATCACAGAGCACTAGAGTTGGGTTGATACGTTGATGGGTTCCACACCGATTGCAATTTGCAGGGAGGATCCAGACACGATATTTTGTATAGTGTGTTCTATAAATTTTGTGGGTCCATATATCGCAGGATGCTTGTGTCTTCACTTAGAATTTTCATTGGTAAGTTATAAATGCCAAAAAACATGCCACCGAGACTCATGCGTAGTTGAGATGGGTTTGCCCTGTTGGGAAGGGGCTTCACTATTGCATTAAGGTTGTTGTCGTGAATCTTTCCAACCCGATTCCACCTGCTAACTTGAGTTCTTATGTTAGAATTGCCCCAATTTTGAGGGATGTCACCATGCTTATATATACAATTATTTGTGTTGAGAGAAAGCCAAGAGGACTGGATGAATACACACAACAAGTCCTGATCGTGGTAGCAAACTGAAACCTCTCCTTGAGAAGTAGGGAGGTTCCAAGAAGGTTACAGAAGGCCCGATTATCTAAATTGGGAGTTTGGATAGGCTTTTTTTCACTATTTGTTGCGAGGAGTTCAATGGTGTTGTTAGTTTCTGAAGCTGGGCTCTCCATTCTCTACCCATTTATCAACTTGGAGGTATAATGGTTGGAATTGCTTGTTGCTTGTACTTTTATCTCTTTTATGCCACTAATAGAAAGAAGGCCTCCCACTATTGAGCAGGGCCCGGAGATGTAGTCCAAATTGGACAAACTCCTTAATCAAATTATTGTGTCATGTTTTTTGTGTTCTTCTGATTATTTCTGTGATATTATGTTCTTTTCAAGTTCCATGGTTGATTGACTCTGATATATGTAATTTTGATGCATTTGTAAGTAAAAGATCTTGGATCAAGCATGGAGGGCTCATAGAGTTTCATATTCTCTACATTCACAACTAAGTAAATGAATTAATTTATAGGTGTTATCTCCCACCATTTCTAGCATCTCAAGGGGACCATATTGCAGAGCCTTGATTTTCTTACCAAGACCCTATAGCCTTCCTTATTCAACTTTAATCATACTCTGTCTCCCACTTTGAATGTATTCTCTGTTCTTTGTTGATCATGCATGGCCTTGTATTTTTCTTATGAATTCTGCAGTGTCTCTTGTACATGTATATGGATTTTCCTAAACTTTTCTATAAAATTTTTAGCCCTCAAGGCATCCCTTGTAAGATCCTCCCTTATGCCTCCTTGTTTCCCATATGCAATATCCAAAGGTGAAGGCGGAAAATATACAAAATAAGTTTAACATGGGGACTTACTAGTAGAAGTTTGGATTAGTCTATTATAAGATTGTTGTATATATATCATATTTGCATCCCAGTTCTTCGAGTGTTTCTAATCCTAACCCCCCAAAAGTTGCACCGAAATCTTGTTGACTACTTCTCTCTTCCCATCTATATGTGGATGGAATGTCATAGACCTCTTCAACTTTGTGTCCATCTTATCCCACATTGTAGTCCAAAAATAACTAACAAATATTGTGTCCCTATATGAAATGATGTTCCTTCATATCGTAAAGTGCACCCAGACTTGTCCAAAGAAAATATTTTGTTGATTCTTCCCCACTGATGGTTTTTTTATAGGGCATCAGAACACATATCATGTTGAAACTATCAACTATCATGAATAATTAGTCATATCCCTTACTAATTGTTAGTGAACATCCCATAAAGTCCATGGAAATGCTTTGCGGGGATGAGTGGGTATAGGTAAGGGATTAAATGGATAATGTTTCATGTTACTAGGCATGTTGGTACAGTAAAGCATACATCTGCTTATGAACCTAGCTACTTTCTCTTGCATCTTGGGCCAATACACATGCCTTTGTAAGTTGACTATTGCCTTCCCTACATAAAATTTCCCTGCAACTTTAGGCATGTGAGCCTCTCTAATCAGCTATAATTACTCATCTTTAGAAACACATAACTTATCTAGTATATAGAGTAACCTATCTTAGAGATGGAATTCAACAATGCTATCACCATCGTGCACATTCCTATGGATCTATAACTACTAAAACACCTCCTTAAAGTCCCCATCCTTTGAATATGCCTCTATATATGCTAAACTTTTGTACTTGATCACTAGATGAAACTAGTATAGAAACCCCATCCACTAGGCCTATAGGTACTATAATGGTTGGTGATTTGTGTGGATTATTATCTCCTTTCCCATTAGATAGTGCTTCCACTTCTTCACAGCTTGCTCCAGGGTATAGAGCTCCTTGTCATAGGTAGCATAGTTAAGAAATTCCCTGTGAAATACTTCATAATGGTAACATATAGGCCTTCCTCCCTACATCAATACTACTCCCATAACATACCCACTCACATTTGTCTCTGCTTCAAAGGGTTGTTGCAAGTTTTGTAATGCAAAAAATGGTGCTTGAATGATCTTTTTCTTTAATTTTTCAAAGGCCCTCTACTAACCCTTTCCCCCCTGGAAACTCTTTCCACCTATTATTATGGTGTGGAGTGGTGTTGCTACTACTGAAAACATGGTTATGAATTTCCTCAAGTACTGTGTTGCCTTAATGAAACTTGTAACCTCAGAAACATTAATAGGCACCATCCATTTCATGATGGCCTCCATCTTGGTAGGATCCATTGTAATCTCTCCTCCACCTATCACACACCCTAAATATACCAAATATTGCTATGTAAATTCACACATATTGAAATTTGCTAGCAGTTGGTGCTTCCTTAATGTCTCTAGTACATGCGTTAAATGTGAGATATGCTCCTCCCAAGTAGCATTATATACCATAATATCATCCAAATATAAAGTAACAATTGAATTTATAAAAGGGCGCACGATATCAAGCATTGACCTAATAAATGTTGTTGGTACATTTCGTAGGCTAAATGGCATGACTAACCACTCATACAAACCTTGCCTGGTTTTGAAGGTGGTAATCTAGATATCTTATTATTTGACTCAAACTCAGTGATATCTAGACTTTAAGTCCATCTTGGTGAAGTGCTTTACTTGCTATAATGGATCCAATAAATCAGATTTCCTAAGTAACGAGTACCAATGCTTGAGCGTAATTTTATTCAATTCCTTGTAATTAATACACATCTACCATGTCCCATCCTTCTTTGGTATAATAATGATGGGTGACTCATATGGAAATGTACTTAGTCAAATGGAACCTTGTTCTAGTAGTTATTTCAATTTTTTTTTCACCTCACTTGCTTGTATAACAAACTTCCTATATATCTATATGTTTGATAGGGGAGAGTCTGAAAATAACTATATCTCTTGTTCTACTTCCCTCTTAGGTGTTAACCATTTAGGATCTTAGAACATCTTCCTGTATGCCTATAGAAACTCTTCCATTTGTTTTTTTTTTTCTTAGTACAACCCTTTAGGGATGCCTTTCCTCTTACTAAATATTCTACAGATGGGTTTTCTCTTATAAATAGTAAACACACTTCTTTCTTAAAAAAATCAATTTCTTGGCGTGGATGACACTTACTCTTTTTCACTTGCCTTTGTGTGTGTTGATGGTGAAATTTTTTCTGTCCTTGAAGAGTCAATACTACCTGTCTCTCCACGTGAATATTGCATCCCACATATACATGTAAGGATTTACGAACACCACTCCACATACATCAAGGGGAACTACATCTAGTTTTACTTCATCAATAAAATTAACACTAATTGAAAGTATAATTTTTAACTATTTTGTTACCTTCAAATATACATCCTTATTTACTCATCCCAATGGATATGGGCATACATAATCATGAAATTCCAATACAAATATTTTGACCAATTCTATTGCAATGAGATTTTATTTTGATCCTAAGTCAAACAGAGGATCAATATTTGTCTTCCTCACTTGTATTATTATTTGGAAGAGTTTGGTCATTTATTTCTCTTCTTGTTGCTAAACTCTATTTAGATTTACATCCTTCTACATTAATGTGTAAATGACCTTCTCATCCACATAAGAGTTGATTTCAACTTTGTTTCTTGAATCAATGGCTAGGAGATTCTTCTTTTTATTATCTTTCTTTTTGTTCTTTAGGTTAACCCCCATATGCAACCTCCAACACTTCTCCTTCATATGAACGTCAATATTATAGTGGTTGCAATAGTTGTCGGGGCCTTTGCACTAGTGTGTTGTGCTGCCATATTTTTATATTTTCCCCCTTTCCACTTATTATTCCCATCCTTAAAAATGTTTTGGTTCTCCTTCTACTTCAATCCACTTGATTTCCATTTCTTCAAGCCTATCTTCTCTAGCTATGGGGCCCTTGCTTCTTCCTGAAGTAGTGCCACTATATTCAGTAGTCATGTACATACTCAATAGGGTAAAATTGTGACATTATGAGTGTTTTAAAGTCATCTCACTTAGTCACTAGAAGATATTCATCCAACCTTAAGGTCTCTATGTGGATGTCCCACCAGTTCAGGGCATGGCCCTCTAATTTCAGCCACGCCAATGAAATTATTTTTTCCTCCTCTATATGATGCACATTGAAATAAACTTCTAATTGTTACAATTGATGATTTAGCCTCATAACATTGATATGACCTTGTTACATCTTGACATTGACATTTTCTTTCATTTTGAACAAGGAATGTGAATGGTTCATGGCACTCGAACTAGGTTGATCTCTTTCAATCCATTTTTTGACTCACTATTTGTTTCTTCTAGATATCTTGATCTCCGCTATAATTTTTCCTCTGCATTAGAACCTCAATGTTCTCTAAATAACATGACCTTGTTTCTCAGGGCCAACATGACGAGATTCACATTATGGCTTATATCTTCAACTTTTTCTTCTAGCTGCAAAAACCTCTCCTCGGTAGGATCATAGAGGTTATTCACCGATTTGTTGGCCATGAATATGTTTTTTTGGCTTTGTCTTAATTGATCTAGATTCCTCATAAATATCCATAATATACCCGAATAAACCTACTCTGATACCAATATGATTCATAAACTATCGTGGATATTCCACTAGATAGTTTGACAAAACATATATGACGAATTATACTTAAAAATATATAATCTACTCTATGATGGTTTATTTCTCTTTAGATGTTTGGATCTATAAATTATTATGTATTTAGTAATATGTATGATTGTAAATTACAATTATGAAAAACATATAGAACAAAGAAATAAAAACTCACAAAACAACTATTGACGCAAGATATATCCTTGGAAACCCCTTTAGGAGAAAATTCAACTGGAAGGTGAGGTAACTTTTCTCTCTTTCTTTGAATAATAAAATGGTTGTGAGTAAAACGAAATATGGCCTATGGCCTATGGGATACTACAATGCACCAATAATCTCTACATTCTCTCTACCTATCCATCTCAACTACTCTTCTCATATATGGAATAAGATACACTCAAAATAGTGGAACCCCTTTTCCTCCTAGCGGCCCAGTTATAACATAACCTGATAGCCTACTAATGGTTATGTTTGACACCCTAAACTCTTAACTAGAGTTACAATATGGAATTTTAGTCCTATTCATCATAATCATATGAATAGACCCTTTTCCATGAGTTATGGCAATTGACGTGGCATCCTCTCAAAGTATGGTGGTGAAAATAAGAAGGTCAAATTTTGAGTGCCATAACTTTTTCATACAGACTCTAATTGAGGAAACTATTGCACCATAATATATATATATATTATATATATATATATATATATATATATATAATAATGGAAAAAAAAGGTGTGACACTAAAGAAGAATTCTTTTTTCCCCAAAATTATCATTTTTATCCCTAAAAAAGCTATTGAAAGGTTTTAGACCCCAATCTACCAAACTAGATCTGGCTGGTAAAAATGATCTTGTGAGCTAATTACTCCACGTTTCCACTCTAAAAACTTCAAGATGGATGAAAATTAGTATAATGATCCAATATATATTTCTATGATCTAGATTTGAGTGTTGTGAACCATTGACACTCCCTAATAAAAATGGAAGTAAAGGTCAATATGAAGTTGTACCAAGGAGAGATCAATGCACTAAATCTAAATCATTAGTTGAAGCAATTAGAAGTTTATTTTAGTGTTTATCATGTTAAGAAAGAATATAATATTTAATTTGAACATTTGAAATTAGAGGGACATGCCTTGACCTGGTGGGAAATTCACATGGAGAATGTTGGGTCCTTCATTTTGGGGGACAAAGTTTTTTACATGTTTTGACCAAATTTGACTGATGGGTGGTTATAGAGGAAGAAACTGAGGAAAGAGAGGAATCCACCAAGATCCGTTAGTCACTGAAGGTTGGCCAATAGAAAATATGGAGACATGCAGTTGCAATGACCATCAACAGGAGAGGGAGCAGTCATAGTTGAGCCACAAAAGAAGCCAAGGAGGAAAGGGCGTGGCATCCGAGGAAGAAACTAGCAATTTAGGCAAGCAAAGTGCATAAAATCTAAAGGGAAAGACAACCAGAAGAGAGAGAGAAAGGCTTGTATATTGATATGCTATCATTGAGTCCATTACACTTAGCATTGTTCAATGCTTACCTGATTATAAGTGTATGTTTATTTCTTATTCCTATTTAAAAGGCCTTAGGGCCAGAATGTAATGATGTTTGAATTTAATGAAAAGAGTTATGGGGTTTCCTGCATGTGTTGGTTTTATGGGCCTCCTTAATTTTTTTTATTATGAATGAATTTGAATATATTTTGTCTTTTTGGATGCTTTGCTAGTTTCTCTTTGTGATGGTTATATATCAAATACAATGACTTATAATTTAGATGGAAGTGCTAGTCTTTGTAAGACTACCCTTGATGCTTGGTTCTAATCCCTATCTAAGTAAGGTCGTGGCACACCTCGGGTAAGATTCCTTATTCCTCTGAAGTAGGGTGAAAATGCCAGCATTACGCTACACTACAATGGAATCTCCTTTGGTGTCCCCTATATTTGAACCGAGGGTCTCTACCATTTTATAATTTTCCACCAACAAATTGTTTTTTTGCGGGGACTTGAAATTCATAAAAGGGATCTAGAACATGGTGTCAAAATTTTTTAAGAAGGATTTGCAAGATTGTTGTCATGAGCAAGTAGAGCGGTTTATTTCTCAACAACTATAACTCTGTCACATAAGTGTGAAGTGAGTGAAGGAAGAAATGTTTTATGTGGTGCCTGCGAGTGATCAATATGATATATTCTACTGTAAGTTCATAGAATACCTTTACTATTGGTTGTGAAGGTTGTAGAAAAAATAAAAGACTAGCATTCAGTGTAGACTTCCTCATACCTGGACTCAGGCTAACCTATTTGAGTTACACTAGCCTGATATGAACCTAACTCGAGCTATCGATTTCTGGGTACTAGCTACTTTAGAAGGGTACATTATCAAGTTTTTTGTAGAAGACCATATGTATTTTTCCAAGGCTAAGGTCATGTTCAATTCAGGGTTTTGAGGAAGACTGATGAAGGAGATTTTGTTGTGGATTGAAGTTTTAATGGTGGAAGAGAACCTGCTTGTGATTCAGGGCCAATCCATGACTGCTTAAAACCTCGATACTGGGGGAGGGGTATAAGGGGAGGAACACTATCTAGATGTGAGCTATGAAAGTGTTGCAGATATGAATGTATATTACTTACAAAAGGCTACAGATATGAGGTCACAAAGGAGGGTGCAGATAGTTGAAGAATGGAAAAATAAGGCTTTGTGGGGGATTCATAGATGACAAAGGGAGCTACACCAAGTAGGAGTGATGTTGAGTAGCCTAGAGGCATGAGAAGGAGGATTAAGTCAGTTGGAGTTGCAGTATGATGGGGATTGAGATAAAGTGAGGACTATCCCAGTAGGAGAGGTCAAAATCACTTCGATGACACAAGTTGAAATAAGTAGTATAGATATCCTCATCCGTCAGTAGATATGGAGATGCCAGACAGATCGGGTCCTATGGGCCAAAAGGAGGGCCTCGAGGTTGACATGCACTTCACCATGAGGAGGTTTTTTTCTAAATATGATGTGTCCCTAGAGAATAGTAACTCATTTCCAAGCAGTTTAGGTAGCATTTCCCCCGACATTCGCCTGGTACTCTATCAAAATCCCTTTTTCAATTTTTATCTAATTAGTTAAAGTTATAAAGGTCCATAAAGTACATAATACCTACAAGGATAGTATCTTTGGTGGTAGATATAGTAGTTATAGTTCAGGTCTCCAAGGGTCATCGCAACCTGGTTCCCAAGGGTTCATACTTGTCTCAGCGGTTCAACTATGTATGGCTAGAAACATGGAGGTATCTTTCACCCGATATCCTCAGTTCTCTGGGAAAGGGAATGAGGATGTAGAACAACATTAGTACTTGTGTGAGGTTATCTGGAGGTTTCACCAAACTCCGGATGCCATGAAATTAATTGAATTTTAGACTAATCTTCAAGAAATAACATTTTAATTGTTCATAAAGTGGTATTCTTTGCAGCGGAATCTGATAATAGAAAAGGTTTGATGGGAATTCATTCAAGAATTCCAACTTCCATAAACTAACCAACAAGTGTTACCTAAACTATGGGAAATCAAGCAACGAGAAGGAGGAACTACTTGGGAAATGATGCAAAGGTTTAAGGATGATATTGGCAAGTTGAGTTACCCCATTGATCCCAATCATTAGTGAGATTTTTTCATTAAAGCATTGTTGTTTCTCACTTACACATCGCTGACTCAGTAGAATATTGACACTCTACAAGATGTGCTTGAGCAAGAAACCAAGATGGAGGCCATGGTAGGATACCCACATGAACACCGAGGAGGAACTATTTACCATGATCCCTCTCTCATAGTATTGTAGCATCAAATAGTTGATCTAATAGAAAAGATGAGGGACATGCACCCATCGTAACCCACACAACCCCACATGTGGTGTACCAACTTCCATATTGATGGGAATCACACCATAGAGTGCCCAGGAGTGTGGGGGCCGAGCACGCCTTCCATACCGATGGGGACTTCCACATGCTTACTAGTTACCAATCTCTTGTAGATTGGTACGCAAGGTTTATATCCAAGATGCACACAGTTCCATGCCATTCCTAACCAGCAGGGTACATCTCTAAATGAGTACTATGAAATCTGAAGAACATATGGACATATCCCATGCCTTTTTCCAATCTTACAGAAGTATTCAAATGTCTCGAACAATGTTTTCTGTTATTTTTGTGGCTTGCTAACTCACCGAACATATCAGTGTAGGGCATTAGATGCTTTGGATGGTTGGTTGGATCATTTTGCCTACAGGATTAATGAAGCTCCTCAAGGGTGAGCAGGTGAAGGAAAAAAGCGGGGAAGAAAAAGAGGTAAAGGTCCAATCTATTGTTATAATTGGTATTAAGAGGGGCATGTTGCAAGGACTACTCACTAGCTAGAAGAATTTGGTGCTCTCAGTACATACTCAACATGCATGCAACAAAGGATTGCCTAGAACTAATCACTAAATGCGAGGAGTGTAATTAGTATAGGGGAGAAAATTTGATTAATGCAAAACTGTGAGAACTTGAACTAGCTCCACTTTCAAATATTAACATAGTCACCCAGGGAGGAAAGAAGACTAGAGCTGACTTTGGAGCCACCAAACAACCTGTTGTTACTGACTACTTTACAATTTATCAATTTCCCAGAATGCATAAGATTAGTGAAGTTCGAAGCCATCTCCTGAACCACAAAAGCTATTAGATCTTAATCAGACCCTCTCCACAACGTAGTGCTTAGAAAGGGCTTTCTAACAGTATATGGAAGTCCAAGAGTGGACTTCTAGATTAGAAGTTAGAGTAGTTTGAAGTTGGGTGTTCTATTGCCTTGAAATGAAAGAGAAGAGCACATTGGAGGACTGCCCCCGTGCACAATATATCCTGCAACCCCGCATACTACAGGTTCCACATCTCGTATCCCACATATTGGCGACCCCATAGTCCTATAGTCCCGCAGTCCTGTAGTCCCACATATCGGCGACCCCACAATCCTGCAGTCCCATAGTCTCATGGTCCCATAGTACTGCAGTCCCATTGTCCCACAGTCCCGCGATCCTACAGTCCCGCAGTCCTACAGTCTCGTAGTCCTGCAGTCTCGTGGTCCCACGATCCCCCAGTGTCGCAATCCTACAGTCCCATAGTCTTGCAATGGGCCATCCTTAAGGAATTGCGGGCGCTGAAACACGTCGATAATTCTGGCCCTGCAGTGTTAAAGTTCCAAGGAAGGCCTAAATCGGTTTACAAAGGAAATGCCTATGAAAATAGGGTCAGGCAAGCCATTCCCTCTCTCATTTAAGGGGGCCATGTGGTGGTATATGACTAGTCCTTAGAGCTGACATGGTACCTGATGTCATTTTTGACGTAGCAGTTTGGAAATTGACATGGCAGTACAGGTGGACATGTGTCACTCAGTTTCGGTGTTTTCAGGAGTCTTATGGGGACATTTCCAGGTGACATGTGTCACCATACACCAAGTGACACATGGCAGTTATGATGTCACCTCGCAGATCAGAAATTGTACAAAGTGTAAGATTCTTTCCCCTGGTCGATACTCCTCCCCAACTATGATTGCGATAAGGAAAAGGGTCCCCGAATTCGATGTTTCATAGGTTATATTTTATAAGGATTTCTCGTCTAGAATATCGGCCAGTGCGGTAAATGAAGTATAAAGGCTTTTTGTGTTATAAAGGAAAGGACCCCTCGAATAGTAGTGGAAAGCCTTAGTGCCTAAAGGGCTAAGCACTTGGTTCAAGCCCGCGGTCATATGAAGGAAGTCGTAGAAAGGGGCTGAAAGCTTGAGTGTTAAAGGGAAGTTAGAACTCACATGTTTCGTCTTATTTCTGTGTTCAGTCCCACACTCGACATATTTCTTGTTACATAATAAAATGCATCCCTAGGTGTATTAGAGCACCAAAAAAGATTGCACAAAAATTTAAAGGAAATATGGGTTCGCAGATGTGGTGTTGAATGGAAGTATGGATCATTCAGGCTAGGTATGGGCGTATTCAAGATAAGGCCCTCTCCTATCACGCATCTAGATTCGGCGCCAAAAGAATTTAAGGGAGAATGGACTGTGAACCACCTCAACAGTAGAAAAGAGCATGATGATAGAGACATGGCTTGATCAGAAGCCTTCACAAGAATCGCAAAGGACCTCTTCCTCCATCTTCCTTCTGTTTCTTATTATTTTTTGTAGTTTCTTATTTCCAAGAAAGGGAGCAGATCCTGATTGTAATCTTTGGGCAACATAGCCTTACACAGGCCAAGACAACTAGTGTAGTAGACAGCTGGAGCTCAGGCGAAAATATTGGTTTTAACTATAACCCAAGCTCTTCTCCTCTTCTTATAAATGGGGGAAAGAAACATTAAACAGTGGTTCCAGAATTTCTCACCCAATGGGTATGAACTCTATGATACCAATTTGGCTCATAAATCTATAAGAGAATAACTTGTATTTGAGATTGTATTACTTTACATAGGAAAATATTTTGGACTAAGAAAATAAATGGGGGTGATTCCCCTTCTAAGTATTACAGTACATTATCCTTCTGTTTAATTCCATTATGTTCATATTCTTCTCTGCATTCATACTATAATAGATGCTAGAAATGATTTCATGATTCCTTGCAGATCCATGTGTCTTGATTTATTAATGCATATGCCTGAATGAAGGGCTGAAATTATATCTTTAAAATTCTCTATATGAGTCATAGCACCCATCCTCTCTTCAGTCCATTATCTCTGCTTGTAACTCAAACAAGTGTAGAATTTCCCATTTCTTGCAGCTATATGTGTTCACTATAGAATTTTGAATGTTTTGGTTTCTATATGATGAGTTATGCTTTCTCCTAATCCTCTTTCATTTACTCAACAAAGCATATTAAGCTCTAATCCCCTTTGAAGTAATCGACCCCCATTGTTAAATGTGATAGTTCTGGGAACTATGTGTGTGAGGAAGTACCTGAAATGCATAACTCATACCTTTGGAGGAATGAACCAAGCCCCCTTATCATCTTTCATTATGTGACAATTGGAGTGCTACAAACCCCTCACATATAGCCTTCCATGCACTCGTCTATTTGAGATGTCCTAGGCGCTAGTCTAGAATCAACCCAGAGGTTGTCTCTAGGAGGCTTTCTATCTCCCCTACAACACTTGTGTCGTTGGTGCAATTTGAAGCGACAACACAACCAAGGATCATAAATCCTACCTCACCAAAGCACTCTTATGATTCCAGCCAGCAAAAGTAGTACTACAAATATGTCACAAATGTTTTCAAGCAGTTGATTCCAACTGATAGGTCCCAAGAAGGACAACCATAATCTTCAAAGGATAGAATCCCAAAACTGTTGCATAAAAATTCCCAACTTGTAGTAGAATGGTTCAAGTTATTCTTTCAAATCATGAATGATGAGAAAATGTTGGGATAGTTGCGGAAATAGCTTAAAGTTGTTGTCAAGGATGGGGAGCTCTTAAAAGGGCTAATCTCTTCCATATTATCTTAAAGGAATTTTAGATAGGTGCGGAGGAATAAGAAAAGGACAGGGAGGGGATTTTGGGTTGATGCCAATATTGCAGGACTTTAGATCAAGGACATGATGTTATATTTGAGTTGAGATGTGAACATTTTACCAAGAAAGACCTGGGAAGACCTAGGAAGGCCCAAGTTGGAATTCTCTTTGATTCAGTTACAGATGGAAAATCGATATTGTATCCTCCCAGTTGGATGATTGGAAGATGTAGAAGTTGACATAATACAGGTAAATACATGTGTAAACTTTGAGGTCATAGACATCATGGGAGATAAAGACCCCTATCCAACATTGCTGAGAATAGACTATGCCTTTGAAAACGATGCAATGATTGACCTGAAGAGAGAAACCATGACCTTGAAAGTGGGTGGAATCAGGGTGATTCAACCTTTGGATCCATATAAAGAACCTAGGTTCACTGATCTGGTGGATGATAGAGAATAACCTGAGTTACTGGATCAATTATGCTAGCTCCTAGTAGGAAAGAGGGAATACTACATCAATCCTATGACGGATGGGTCGATTATATGGAGAAGTGTTCAGAGCTCCAAAGTCAAATCAGAAGCTACATGGGATGATTGGCAGCAAGGAGTCTATGAGATCCACTCTCTATGATGCGCAATGATCCATGGTATCTATTGGGTTGTGTTATATTCTTTCCACGACTAGCCCACGTAGTTAATCGGGGGGTTAGAAGGAGGGCAGAGCCCCCCCTTCGATGTGTCGATTGCATAGCGGGGGGAGTCACAAGGGGTTTGAGGGGTGCAGGTAACCCCACTCTATGGGGTTTGGGGTAGCGCCCTGGAAAATTTTGGTTTTGGACCCTATATTAGGTTGGGCAGACCTACCTTTGGTTTTGTGCTTGTTTTTGGCACATGGTTTTGGACTCGATGGTTTTCGGTCCATGGTTTTGGACGCAATGGTTTTCGGTCCATGGTATTGGATGCTTCAGCATGTATAAATATATATTGTAACATTCAAAGGAACATAATGAAAAATCAAGCTGGTAGTCCCGATTTTGGGATCAAGTGGAAAATATCTGTCTATATGTGTTTTATGTGTTATGCTCTCGCATTGTTTATTTTCTGTGTTTTAGAATTTGTATGCAGGTAATTTTTGTACGGGGTTAAAACCTACATTTGGTATTGGAGCTGTTTTGGCTTCAAGGGGACGCCTTTGTTGCTGAGGGGTTTCGCTCGGGCCTGTGGTAGACCTCGTTCAGTGGGAGATCTGCGGGATTGATTTTGGTGGTGAAAGAAGATGGCGAGCAGTGGAAAGATAGAGATCGAGAAATTTAATGGTCAAAGCTTTGAGTTGTGGAAATTCAATATGGAGGATCTGTTGGTGCATAAAGATCAGTGGATCGCGGTAGATCTGGGTACTAAACCAATGGGAGTGCCTGATAAAGAATGGAAGAAGTTGGATTAGAAGGAAAAGAGCATAATATGATTGTGTGTCTCAGATTCAGTATTGTTGAATGTATCAGGGGAAGCTACGACGAAGGCTTTACAAGACAAGTTAGGGACTTTGTACCAATCTAAGTCTCTAGTGAATATACTATTCCTACAAAAAAAGCTATATAACCTGAGGATGAAAGATGGAGATTCAGTGACAGAGCATCTGAATGCGTTTAATACTGTGGTGAGTTAGTTATCGTCTGTTGATATCAAAATTTCAGATGAAGATAAGTGCATTAGCTTGTTGTGTTCTCTACCAAATTCATGGGATAGTCTCGTTATTGCAATAGGTAGCAATTCAATTGCCTTACAGTTTGATTAAATAGTATCATCCTTGCTGACAAAGGAGATGAGGCAAAAAAATATGGAGAGCTAGAATGGTGATGCCTTGTCTATATGAGGACAGTCCCAGAACAAAAACAAAAATAAATCATCAAGTGGGAGATCTAAATCTAGAGGGAGATCTAAATCTCTAGGAAAACCTATAAAGGTGGTGTGCTGGAAATGCAGAAAGGAAGGGCACTACAAAAGGGACTATAAATCTAAAGATCCTGACAAAGGAAAGGGATTTGATGATGCTCCTTCTACAGAGATGAAAACCACCTCAGATGAAGGTGGGGATGTGTACTTGGCTTCTTCAAGTACACATGTAGATCATGAGGAATGGTTGATTGACTCAAGTGCATCCTTTCACTTGATTCCCCATAGAGAGTGGCTCCGGGAGAATGAGAAATAAGATGGTGGTGATGTCTTCTTAGGGGATGATAGGAATGCTAGAATCATTGGTCACGGAAAAATAAAGTTGAAGTTGCATGGTGGAATGGTTATAACATTTCCGGGTGTTCTACATATTCATGCGTTGGCCAGAAATCTGATTTCTGTAAGCAAGCTGGATGATGCAGGTGTAAAAACAATGTTTGAGAAGGATACTTACAAGATGGATCGGGGAGCACTGGTATTGATGCGGGGAATTCAGATTGGAACTCTGTACAAGCTGCAAGGTAGCACTATTGTTGATGGGTGAAACAGTTCTGTGGTTCGTGAAAGTGGAGAAGAAAATCTAGTGGTCTTTGGAGAGAAGACCATGCTATGGCATCAAAGGCTTGGACATATTGGAGAGAAGAGCCTTCGAATACTTCATGGTAAAGGTATGGTAGAAGGTATGAGTAAGAGCTCTCTAGATTTTGATTTCTGTGAAAATTGTGTATATGGGAAGCAGAATCGAGTGAGTTTCCCCTCTGGTGGTAAGAGGGCGAAACAAATATTAGAGCTTATGCACAGTGATGTGTTTGGACCTGTGAAGGTTCCATCATTGGGTAAGTCTGTGTACTATATATCATTTATAGATGACTTCTAAAGGAATGCATGGATATATTTCCTTAAGAAGAAATCTGAAGTCTTTGACATGTTTAAAGAATTTAAGGCTCTAGTGGAAAATCAGACAGAGAAGAAGTTAAAGGTGTTGAGGACAGATAATGGTGGAGAGTTTTGCAGTAAGGAATTTGAAGAATTCTATAAAAGGTGTGGTATAGCACGGCAGAAGACTACTCCATATACACCTCGGCGAAATGGAGTTGCAGAAATAATGAACAAGATGTTGATGGAAAGGGCAAGAAGTATGCTCAATGGTGCCGGGTTAGGACAAGAATTCTAAGCAAAGGCGGTGGAGACTGCATGTTACCTGGTCAACAGATCACCTTCATCATCGTTGGAGGATAAGACTACACAAAAGGTATGGACTGGTAAGAAGCTCTCTCTTTCACATCTAAGGGTATTTAGATGTGATGCATGTGTACATGTTCCAAAGGAGAAACAAACTAACTTGGATAGTAAATATGAAAAGTGCATCTTTATTGGGTATAAGGATAATTTAAAGGGTTATAAGATTTGGAACCCAGTAATAAGGAAGGTTGTGTACAGCCGAGATGTGGTGTTCAGAGAGGTGAAAGATGTTATTAAACATGAAGTCCAACCAAAGGAACCTGAGAAGATAGAGTTTGAGCTTAAGGAGGAAGATTTAGACTCTACAGCATAGGAGGAATCAGAATATGAAGAGCCAAAAACTCCAGGTGTGAGAAGATTAGTTCGAGAAAGAAGGCATCCAGAAAGGTATAGTCCATCTGCTTTCTGTTCAATTTTTTCTTTATCTATTACTAACGATGATCCTGGAACTGTGAAGGAAGCACTAGATTCAGAGGATGGCAAACTCTAGAAAGAGGCCATGGTTGATGAAATGACATCTTTGCACAAAAATGAGGCTTGGGATGTGGTGGAGTTGCCAATTGGAAGGAAACCCATTGGTAGGAAATGGGTGTTCAAGAAGAAGATAAATGCAGAAGGAAAGGTGGAGAAATACAAAGCTTGGTTGGTAGCAAAAGGTTATTGCGAGGTGCCGGGAATTGATTTTGGTGATATTTTTTCTCCTGTTGCCAAGGTAACTTCTATTAGATTACTTTTATCTGTTGCTACTACTTTTGATTTTGAGGTAGAATAGATGGATGTGAAGACAACATTCCTTCACGAGGATCTGGAAGAGGAAATATACATGAAGCAACCTGAAGGCTTTGCGGTGAAGGGTAAGAAATAACTGGTATGCAAGTTAAAGAAGTATTTGTATGGGTTAAAATAGTCACCAAGGATGTGGTATCAAAAATTTGATACATTTATATGGTGGCTTGGCTTCACCAGAAGCAAAGCAGATCACTGTGTGTATTTTAAATTAATTGGTGACTGTGTTATTTATCTAGTCTTGTATGTGGATGATATCTTGCTAGTTGGAAATGACAAAGAAATTATCCAGGACTTTAAGACCCATTTGTCCTCCAAATTTGACATGAAAGATCTTGGTGCTGCACACTATATTTTGTGCATGGAAATTAAAAGAGATCGAACAAAGAGGAAGCTCTGGTTAAACTAGAGGAAGTATGTCAAGATAATATTGCAGAGGTTTAATATGCAGGATAGTAAACCGGTGAAGGTTCCTATTCCCGTAGGTGTAAAGTTATCTACTGAACAGTTTCCCAAGGCACAAGAAGAGGAAGAGGACATGTCCCGTGTTCCATATGCAAGTGCAGTCGGTAGCCTGATGTATGCGATGGTCTGTAGTAGACCAGACATTGCACATGCAGTGGGAGTATTGATAAGGTTTATGTCAAAACTAGGGAAGGAGCACTGGACAATAGTGAGTGGGTTTTCAGGTATTTGTGTGGCACTAGTGATTATGGTTTGTGCTACCAAGGAAGACCAAGATTGGACAAAGTGTTGGATATTCATGGTTTTGTTGTTGCAGATTGGGCTGGAGATCTGGATCAAAGAAGATCTACAAGTGGGTATGTTTTTGACCTATTTGGAGGTGCAGCCAGTTGGATGAGTAAGAAACAATCTGTAGTGGCACTATCAACTACAGAGGTAGAATACATGGCAGCCACTCATGCAAGAAAGGAAGCAGTTTGGTTGCAGAGATTGTGTTCAAGTATGGGGTTAGTACAGGGAGCTATAAGGATAGACAGTGACAGCCAAAGTGCAATTTTCTTGGCAAAGAACCCTGCTTATCATTCAAAGACAAAGCACATTGATGTTCAGTATCACTTTGTGAGGGATATGATAGAAGACAAAAAGGTGTTGCTGGTAAAGGTGGACACTTTGAAGAATACTGCAGATGCATTGACAAAATCTGTGAGCTCTGAGAAGTTCTCTTGGGTGTAGAAAACAATGGCATTTCAGGGCTGGAAAAATGACTAAGCTCTCCTGTGGCCCCCTGTGGAAAGAAAACAACAAGTGGGAGATTGTTGGGTTGTGTTATATTCTTTCCACATAGTTAACATGGGGTTTTGAGGGGTACCCATAACCCCACTTTATGGGGTCCGGGGCAGCGCCC
>APFE031504983.1:25521-40197 GCA_000404065.3 Pinus taeda | reverse complement strand
CATGAAAATCACCAACATTTTAAAAAAAATATCCACACTTAATTCATTAGAAAATTAAAGTGTAAAAACTAAGCCCTATAAGCAAAAAGGGTTCATGCTCATCAGCACTTTTCAAAATCAAGATGAAAATCGCTAACAAAAAAAATATTCACAATTGATACATAAAAAAATTTAAAGTGTCAAAAATCAGCCCTCTAAAAAAATGTGTTCATGGTGCATGAATGCTTTTCAAAATCAACATGAAAATCAATAACATTTAAAAAACAATTCATACTTGATACATAATACAAATTAAAGTGGCACAAATATCACCATTTTCCAAAACCGAGTGATTTTTTGCTACCTCAAGAAAAACGAGTACTAGTTCATTTTCTCGTTTGATCAGTAACTATGTTCTGAGTTAATTATTTCCAACCTATTTATTGTGCCAGCCACTCAGATTTCAGTCGATGAGTCAATTGAAAAATGGATGGACGAGATCTCGAAGTTGGATTAAGTCTAATTATTGGCAAATTTTCATCATAATATCAAGAAGGAGAGGTAGAAAGCATGGCACGACTGACACATAAAACAAAAGTCTTTTGAAATTGCGGACAAGGTTCTCCTATATGACAGTAAGTTTCTAAAACATCCTAGAAAGCTACGAATTCATTAGTTAGGACCATTCTTTTTTGTGGAAGTGTAAGAGTTTGAAGCTGTCAAATGCATGCCACTAGACGAAATCCTATTTCTTGGCTCGTTGAATGGTGCACGCCTAAAACCCTTCTATGGCCCAACAATTTCTTCATCAAATTGATTTGATCTCTGAAACAGGGCCATAGTTAGGTTTAGATAGATTTTAGTTATGTTAGTTATGTTAGTTGTATCGATTATGTCGGTCACGAATAAAGTTACTTAATTTAGTTTTGTTAGACAGTTCAATGCAACCCTCTACAACTGATTCTGGTCAGGGAACCGCAAGTGGAAGTTGTCTTATCCACCATAATTAGTAATAATTCCTTGTATCTTTTCAAATTTGGGTTAAATCTATCTCGTAATATCCTTGACAAATTTTGGTTATCATCTTTTTGGAGTTTTCCATCATCTAGCCGTAATTGACCATCATGATCACCAGCATTTTGAGTTTTTTGTGTCGTCGAGATTAGGTCCAGGTCACAGTGACTGTTAATGCCATGATTTGAATTGAGTATAGAAAGATGTCATATTAATTATTTAAATGGTCTAATCAAAAGTGCCTTGTCAATCCTTTCTCTTTAGTTTGCATGACAATGTTAATCTCTCCATTGTCAAAGCTTAGGTAGTCGAATTACTCAGTCTGTCTTTTGTGTTGAATTGTCCCATTCCTCAGTCCAAATTTAAACCCCCTGTGTCTATTGTGTATAGTCACTGAATTAGAGTCATGGCTAAGGTATCCAAAATTGTTATTCCCACCTCTTTGTCTAACTCTAGAGTCATTGAGCTTGAGAATCTTTATGGAAAGTATGAGAAGGCCATGCTCATCGACAATGACCTATCAGATTATTTCCATTTCCCCACGCTCAAGCATGAAGTTTTTACAGAGACTATAACGAGACCAGATGGTAGCTACTCATCCAAAATAAAAGAGGATTTTCAAGAAATACAAAGGTTCATGCTACTGAATTTGCGAAGTTTACTAGTATTTGACATTTCAGGGAAATCAATGCAATGTACTAAATTCGTTATCAACCAGCTACATGGGGGTTCTCTCAGGCTCAACAAAGAATACCCCATACATGCTAGTGACATCCAACAATTGACAGGGCTATCTATTACAGGGGTCGCAGTGTTGTTTGCGTTCTAGACTACTTCCAAGCGTGGAGAGAAAACAGGTGACAACAACTACTATAACAAGTATGTTACTAAGTGTTATGGAAAGGTAGCCAATATTGAACCAATTAATGTGCCCTCCATGAAATTCACATATTACATAATTGTTGGGAAAATAATGCACAATTACACAAAGGGAAAGTGCACCCTGAACACCATTTCAGTGGAAGAAGCTTATGATAGAGGGGAATAGTTGAATTGGTGTAGTTATTTGTTGAATGAACTCCTTAAATCTTGAGAAGATCTGTAAAAAAGGGAGACATACTTCATCTATGGAGATATTTTCCTCTCTCTAGCTATGATGAAGTGATGCCCTACAGAAGGAAGAGAGAAAGTGGCTATCTTTGAAGATCATCCCTTGGCACTTTGGTACTCACAATGGTGGACCTCAGGGGACTCAAACAACAAAGAAGTCAACAAGGTCTCATTTGTAGGATGGTACGATGTTGGCTATCACCAAAGCCACCCCCAAAATCCTAGAGTCACTTTTAAATGACTATTCACATGCAATATGGTTTGGTGTTAGCCACAAAAACACCTAAATATTCCCTAAAGTTGTTAATCCAGACATATTCCATATGTGCACTTAGCATTAAATTCTCTCAGAAGAGGCATTCCATACAAAATTTATGTCATGGCCCAGGGTTGTTGGTGAATTCTTGGACAACAAGAAGACATATTCTTTTGAAGGGATGTTTCCTATACTTCTTTTGGGTGAGAGCCCCTCTACCTCTCAGAAGCGAGTAACAAAGGAGATGCCCAACCCTATCTTGAAGAGGTTTGAGACAATGATGATATCATTTCACAACACTCTGAAGGGTCTCGGGTCATCAGTAAGTCCCCTGCCTATGTTCTCTAAATTTATTAATTTTATTCCAATCATTAGTTTTTCCTTTAGCCTAATGATAGCCTCACTTTCCTCCATGGGCCCCCACTTTGTTACTGAGCCCACCATCTAGGATACTCACCCAATTACTACCAGACCTTAACCACTTACCAAAAAACCTGTTATAGTTACCTCTACCCAAGTCCTTGATCTCACCAATGAGGAACCACATTCCTTCACCAACACACAAATCATTGAGGAAATCCCGCAATCCACCTCCACTATGTCCCCAAAGTCACATAACCCATCACAATGCATGGCCTCCCCCTATGCAACTATTTTAGACCTTCCTCTGACTGGAAACCTTCTCGGTGTTGAGATCGAGATGGAAGTAGACTTCGTAATTTACTCCATCACTAAAACTAACCAATATGCACTCATTGTTCACCCTACAATCATGGAGTCAGTTAACATACCTATTTTATATTTGTTACTATCATGTCCAAAAATCCAATTGGCCCTCATATCCACTCTAATTTGTAGGGCATAGAAGTTATGCACATCTTTCCTTCAACATCCAACCCCACTCCCCTTTCACCACTACATTCTGTTCTAGATTATACAAGCACCCACACTGCAGAGACCTTGTAGTGGGAGACTTTTTCTCAAGGGGAATTAGAGAAATGTGTTGCAAGTCAACAACCACTGCAAGCCCAGTACCCTCCACCTACTACCATGACACCCAATGAGCTCCAGAACTGGCCATCTTCTCAATTATTTACTTTTATTCAATTGGCTGCTAGCCAAGTAGAGGCATTGGAAAACACTTTGAGAGTCACATGAGTAGTAGTATCAACAACTTTTCTCTATTGTAGCCGAACGAGATCATCTTCTCCAATAAAATGAAGAGCTACAACAACAGATTGATGATATCAACACAAAATTATAGGCTCTCTAGCATATCATTGTTGAGGTAATACCAAATGCACCAGAGGAATTCTTAGTATGCATTCTTTCAGATTGTTGTGATCACATCAGAACAACATACATCGACCTTGTCTCAACAAACAAGGAGCTTCAAAGAACTATTGTAGCTAGCCAAAGAGCACTCCCCAATCCAACAATCTAGTATGCCAGTGATATTGAGAATAAAATCATTGATGTGGCTTCTCTAAAAGCCTTCCTTCAATGAACTACTAGGGAAACTAAAGAAATCTTTGCTTAGGTTTGTGATTGGCCATGTTCCTTGCAAATAAAAATCAATCAGTTTATACTTTGTGATAATAGGCTCACCAGTTATTCAACCAAGCCTTCACCACCCCCAACCTCAACCAGCAAAAGGATATCTTTGTCTGAGTCCCAAAACACCTTTCTTTGTAGTTTGGTTTTACCTACAAAGAGTATAAAAAATAGTTGGATGTTGTTAGTGAACAAACATGAGTAAACAAAGCATTGTAAAAAATGTAAACAATGCATAACATACATAAACTAAAAACACTTAAAATAAAACATGAAATTTCTTAATGAAGTATAAACACATCAACAAAAAGACATAGGAACATAATCCCCTTTATTGTTTGCTGGTGGAAGAGCCACAATGTGAGATATCCAAACACTTGAAAAGAGGTGTTTGAGAAAGGGTGCTCAAGAGCTCCCAACAAGGAATGTGTTTCTTCAATCTTCTATGCAAAACTCCTCTCTCTCAAAGAAACTAAGATAATTCTCAATGATGGTAGAACTCTCTCAATGATGAAATCCAAGATTGCTTAGGGATCAATTTTTCCAGCATAACTTTGCCTCTTGTTTTTGGTCTTCCAATAGCCTATTTATATATAATTTTTAACTCCTCCTTCCCTCCCTTATCTCATTAATGAGAAATTGAGTTGAGATAAGGACAAGAGGATCCCTTAGGGGTTGAATAACTCCAATTCAACTCAAAATTAGTTTTTCTAGGATGGTACATGTTAGGGAATCCCACTACAAACTTGTGTGAAGTGGTCTTGGATTGTTGACTCATAATTTGGTTTACCTGCGTGGCTATCAAACAAACAATCATGCAGTGTCTAATTTCTGCCTTTGGAGTGGCTGTGCGGTTTTGATTTTTTTAAATTGGACCTTGGAAAATTTTAATTTTTTTATTTCCATGATATCTTTAGTTGGAAGAGCTTCACTTTTACATGTTATTGTTTGAATTTGAGTTTCATATGACTTGTACAAAAGTGTATATGATTTTTCCATATTAATAGTTTCCCCCTGATGTATGAGGTTAGGAGCAAGCATATATCCGACATACATCATGTTTTTTTTGTTCTAAATGTGGGTCTGACGTGCCTTTTTTGGAGAGAGTAGATCACTGCAGATATGATTGGGGAGGTGTCCATAACTTACAATTCATAGATGACCAGTGCTCTGAAGAAATAATGATACACGTGTTTGTACTAGGGGGGCATGTCCCATGCTTCTTTGGATGACTAGGACTATCATACAACAAATATAAAAGAAAGAATATTGTCAAGTCCTTGATGTTGGAGGTGACATGTTGATAACTAGTGAAGATAAATGTTTTTTCCCTCAAGGGTGTTTTTGACAAACATGTCGTTGTGGATGCACCCATGCATCAGAGGTAAATTACTTCTAAGAGAGGGTGTTCCCTTAGATGCATGGGTCTTCGCTTGAATGAAAGAAGGTGCAACAGTCCAATGTACGATACTACCTTAACATGAAAACTTACGCTAAGGTCAAATGTCAGGGAAACTAATGACATCAGTGGGAAATGACGATTCTTATTGTGCCACTCGATATTCTCCCTATAGAATAGGAAAACCAAGGCACTGCTTCAACTCTGGAAGATGAGTGTTGGTGTTGATAGAATGAAGCGCTAACAATTTGGTAGATGGTTTTGAGAAATATTTGGTGCAAATATTTGTGATGATATAGGCCCATAGGCATGATGGCAAGAAGTGATGGTATGTGAGGGATACATAAAGTTTTTCTGAGGTTGGAGTATTGATACAAGTGGCAGTAGTCAAAACAATAGCGTTGAAGGAAGTTCCTTTGGAGTTGGTGGGGCCTCCAGAGGTGGGGAAGGATAAATGATTGTTCGGACTGTCATAATATGGTGTGAGTCAATGGTGATCACGTATGTGAGTATGAAATGATGAAAAGCTAGTTCCAACCAAGGGTGACTTAGAACTTTCATTAGGGAACTGACATAAAAATATGGGTGGGAATTTTGTTTCTTAAAAAAAATTGTACACTTGCCAAAATAATGTAAAAGTGGTTTGGGATGTACAAACATGGAGACGGGTTCCCCAAGAAAAAGGTTGGTTGCATGATGATGCAGGTGGGATTTTTTTTGTGGGTGGGGGCCCCTTTCACTAGTCTTGGTGTGAGTTGGTGAGGTGGATTAAATCACACAGATGGTCTATGTCAAGATGGGTGAATGGTAGGTCAAATGTAGCATGCAGTTTTAATCCATTTGTGAACAAGAGTGATGTCTAGGAGTGGGGTAGGTAAGAAAAATGTGAAGAAGAGAAGTATGAGGTCAATCTTCAAGACATGTTCATAAAATGGCTTCTGGGCCTGGGGGAATAGTCATGGATACTAATAGTGTAAGGTGAACTATAAAATGAGGTGATCCATGTGCGGTAGGTGCCATCGACCACTATGGAAATTTACCATGTGTAGGTGGAAGGTGTTGGTAAACATGGTCGAACTGATGGACCCTATGGTTTATTTCATAGAAATGATGTCAAGATATGAAAAGATTTCAAAGAAGCCTATCATGTTGATTGGAGAATGATACCTTAATCATCGATTGTCACTAGGATACTGATGTTGTTGAGAAATAATAAGGGACCTGCAATGTTGAAATATAATACCCCAAGTAAAAGAATCTCAATAGAGCTATGGTAAATTGAAATGTATCGAACAAGATGACTAAAGAAACATGTAAAGGCACACCTTATGGGTATTCTTCGAAGTGAAACTAGCCCAAAAATGAGTATGTTTCTAAAAATAAATGGAGGGGACAATGATGTGGATGACGATGTCCTGATCCCAACGATGCTTACAATTTTGCAGATGGAGGTCCTAATCTCCTAAACGGGCCATCGGAAAATGACAAAGAGGGCAATATATAGGGGGGAATGGGCCATATGCCACCTCATTTATACTTTCTCATGTGGACTCTAGAGGTGAGTCTAGGATTTGTTTTTCCTTGTAACAGTTAGCTTGAGCACATGGGAAGCATGCGAGGAGAGCCAGGTAAGAGGTCATGATCCCACCTTTTTTATTTCAGTAGTCTAAGTTAGATATGTCGTACAAGTATGACTTGTACATGATTTAAAAGGGTATTTTTGACTAAATGTGTGGGTGATTTGATGGAAGTCGTGCAGGTTTATGTGAGAAAATCCAATATAGTCACATAGTGTGTGTGATTGTCAGCGAGAAAACAACGAGGGTCTCGAGACGAGGACCTCGCGGCTTAGCGGTTGTGATCCATGCTGAGTGTGCGACTTTTTATGGAATGGTCACATGTAACATGCGTTTCTGTAGAGAACATATGTGCGTCCTCAAAGTTGAGGTCCTCGTAGATTATGGGTGAATAGTCACGTGGTGTGCACTCCTATGTAGAGAAATTCAACATATAATCAGGCTTCTGTCTAAGGTACAGTCACGCAACTACATGTCTATTTGAAACATAAGTGTGCAGTATCGATGAAGGCAGATATTTTATCCTTGGGGCTATTTATTTTATTTTTCCTACTTTGGGCAGGATGGGTGTGACATGGCATGAGCAAGATTGGGATCGTGTTTGTGTGGTAATAGTTGGTGATGCTCCAGCATGAGCATTACTAGCTAGATGGGGGTTACTGAAGTTTGTTCAAAACTGCTTGTTGAGATCGTAGGAGGACTTACTGTATTTTGTGATTCAATGATGGAAGCCTCAACATGAGGTATTTGATATCCGGGGATAGACTATAGTATTCATCATTGAGGTGGGTGCATAATTTGTTACTAGTTTAGTGCCTCGAGGTGAGGTACTTCTGATACCACTTCCGCCTAGTCGCAGGGACTTGACAGTACAAGTTAGGTTGCACTACAAGACCCACCCATTCCAAGAGGGGTGTATCTAGATTGATACTATATTGGAGTTAGCTGAGAAGGAGAAATAATCTAAGCTAACCCAGTTTCACAAAAGTGTGTCTAGGAGCTTTTGTTATGGCAGTGTGATCTATAGTATCTTGTACGACAGGGTTGTGATGTTGCTTCCCATACTAGCAATGCCACTAGGACTTCAATGAGATCTGCAGATATGATGATGGGCACCTATGATGCCCCGAGCAGGTTGGGTTGAGGTAGGGTAGTACTAGACACCCACGATAGAGGGTTGCTTTCTATCCAATTCTCTTGTGAACCTTGAGCTTTCTTATATTGGTGTGTATTTCCATGCAAATCCAAAGATGCAGTTACCCCTAGGTGATGCTTGGGGCCCAACAGGTATGTGATTGTGATTTCTACATTATGGATGGTTTATATGTATTTATGATTTATGATATATCACCATACTAATAACATGTATGTTTGATTGCAGATGTGTGACCTATCGGACGACCGTTGGCAATATTGGTGGGCAATGATCCTCATCCTCTAGGTGGAGCTGGTGCGGTTTGTGGGCCACGATGATAGAGATATGACAAGGTAGAGGAGAAACCTGAGAGGCCAACATAGTGTTGATGTATAGAGATTGGTGGCCCCTTTATAGAGGGGGAGGCTTCATCTCTTTGCACAGAGGTAGAGAGACTACAAGCAAGTGATGAGGTAGCTGAGGTCTGTGCAGAGGGTGTGGAGGATGCATGGGGCAACACGACCACCCTAATATAGGGTATGCCTTCTACTAAGTGGGATATGCTGGATGAGATTACACTGGAGAGGATAATGGCCTAGGAAAATGAGAGACTCCCTATCCTTCAACAACTTGTAGTGGCAGTGATCACTGCGCGACCAATCTTGGCTCCTGCACGAGATGAGGCAGGAGGGCCTTTTGCAGGGGGTGCAGGTGGTAATGGGGGTGTTGGACACTAGCCCTACATGCATTTCAATATGTACCCGGGGAAGCACCCATTATGAGGATGCTCCCCTTTTTGATGACTTATGTTTTCTGGCTTAGGCCAGCAGAGGTATATACATTTTTTGACGATGGTATATATATATATATATATTATATTATATATATATATATATATATATATATTATATAATAATATATATATATATATATATATATATATATATATGAGATGATTTTTGTGCCTCTCATGATGTGTCTTCTCACTATTATTTCATACAAATGATGTAATTTTAGCATTTTTTAATGTATGCTCCCTATTATGCTTTATGTGTCCTGATGTTGATGTATACGTGACACATACTAGTCTAGTATTTGATTAGCTATGTAGGTGACTACATGATTTTGATTTCTTGGTATATGCATAAATGTGATATGATCAAAGCCACGAGCTAACATTTTTTCATGAAAGTATTTACAAAAAAGGAAAGGGTTACATACTCCTAAGTTTCTTCTCAACTATGATACAAAAAGATGGGAGTTAAGGAACACATGCAAGTGACTAATACCGAAGTGGGAGGCATCGACCAAGAGGCCTATGAGAATGTCGTATTCAACTTGATTATTTTTTTCTAACCCAATGCAAAGCCCATTTTGGTGGAAGGGTGTTAGGTCATAAGAGTATATGGCCTAGGTTGCTACACTGATATTTTGTGACCATCGAGAAGCAGCATCAGTGAATCCATAACAATAATTTGGTGGATGATCCATCTATGATACATGATGAGAGTATCATTTCAGTATACATCCGTGAGGAAGAGATAATCATAAAAATAAGTCATGTTGCATACATTTATATTCTAGGGCTAAGTTGGGTTCTTATGGATATAATTTTTTGAGGTAGAGCCCATTAATGAGGTCTTTGAGGCAAGTCCCATCAGGCTCTACTAACATGTATGCTCTTTTGAGGAGACAATGTTTAATGATATATGGACCTTTCCATAAGGTTTCAAACTTTCATGGTCCTAAGGCTTCATTGGCAACATCATAACACTGGGCTAAATCCCGTCTTTGAATGATCAAGGGGCGACATTGTGATCGAAGGAGGATTTGGTCCTCTTTTTTTGGGCTTCATTATGTTGGAGAAATTCTCTCCTTCGTCAATGTGTTCCATTTGTACTAGCAGTTGTTATAAAGGTGAGGTGTATGAGAGAATTTTGATGGCTGAACGTAATGTCGGGATCTCACACTTTATACAGAGTACGACCTTAACACCATATACTAGTTGGAAAGGTGTAGACCTTGTAGATACCTTGACCGAAGTACGATATTCCCATAGGATAGAGAATAGAATATGGCACTAGTTGGTTTTATGCTTATTCACCATACGTTGTAACATTGTCTTGAGAACTTTGTTGATAGCTTCAACCTACACCAAACTGTATGATGACATGGTTAAAGAAGAAATTTGTAGAAGCATCAACGATCTTATTATATGTGGGCTTGGCTTCAACACATTTCATAAAGTAATTAGTTGCAACAACTATGTACTAATGACTTCCTTACGACTTGGGGTTGCAAGTCATAAAATCGATGCCCTATTTGCAACAGGGGTCATCAACGATATGATTGGGTGCAAGGGAGCTAGTGAGGGTTGTTCTTTGTAAGCATATTGTTGGCAATGTTCACATTGTTTGACTACTTGGATACAATCATGAAATAAAGTTAGCCAAAAGTAACCTACGTGGAGGAATTTTTGGGCAGTGGCCATCCCATATAGGTGGTTGTTGCAGGCTCCACTATGACAGTCATTTAAGACTTGTTAAGCTTCCTCTAGGGTAAGGAATCAGCAAAGGATGGTGTCAATGCCATGCTAGTATAAAGGAGGTAACGAGGGGCTTGGTGGCGAATGCGTGAAGATCATCAAGAGTGAGTTGAGGGTTTAACTTTTGGGTTTAGGGGAAGAGTAGAATATCATTGTATCAAGGATCATCTTCAAATATGAAGAACACGTGTTTGTGTGGGAAGAATCATTGATCGAAGACTCTTGGGACTTTGTGGGGAGGTCTATGATGAACTCAACAATGATCAAGGATTTCGTGCTTTTAGGGGAAGCAAATTGTAAGTAAAATTCTGGAAAAATAACTATCCATATGGCATACTTTTGGTTCATCATATGGTGTGTAAGAAAGTAGCACATGGAATTAATGTTTACGACTATGGTAGTGGTCCGTTGGATGATGTAGTGTTCAAGATTTTGGACTGAATCTACGAGTGCTAAGGTAATTTTATCTGTTGGATGATATTTTAACAAAGACCCAAAGAGGATATTTTTTATGTAGTAAATCACATGTTCACAATTGTTATCTCCTTCTTGGACCAATACCCATGCGATGGATACTTTTGAAGATGACAGGTAGAGGGTATAGTCGTTGGTGTAGTGAGGGGGGCTAGTCATAGGCGCTTGTGATAGTGTATCTTTCAAGGCCTCAAATGACTTTTGGGCTTCATCATCTCAGTGGAAGTGACTGTCCCGATGCAGGAGGTGAAAGAAACCTTGCACACATTTGGCATAATTTGGGATGAAGAAGTGCGGGAAATTGGCCTTTCCTTGTAGGACTTGTAACAAATTTCAAGTTTCTAGTGGCGAGATCTCTCATATGGCTTGGACCTTTAGGGGGTCTACAGAGATACCTTGCTAGGAAACTATGAATACTAACAGTCTCCCTGCCTTGACATAGAAGACACACTTGAAAGGGTTCAATCATAGGTTTTATTGTCAACATATCTGAAAAACCAAGCGAATATCCTCTAGATGATAAGAGGGTTTTTTGGAGCGGACCTTGAGGACAGCCAAATAGGCTAAGATGATATGAGCTAGGTCATGGAATATATAGTTTGTGGCCCACTAGAATGTGACTCCAACATTTTTAATGGCAAATGAAATAACGCGGTAGGAGAAAGCACACCATGGGGTCATGAAGGGAGTTTTGTATTGATCCATGTTGCAAATTTGGATATGGTTATATCCAGAAAAGTTGTTAATAAAGGAAAAGGCTTTGTGTCTCACACATTAATTGATGACTTGATCAATGAAGGGGTTGGATAGTTGTCTTTGGGACATGCTTTATTTAGATCCCAGAAATCAGTACAAACTTGAATGGTTCCCTACTCTTTCATGACGGGTATAAGGCTAGAAACCCAAGATGTGCAATAAATTGGGTAGATGGAATTAACATTGTGAAGCTTGTCAATTTATTTCTTAATTGCTTCTTCTTTCGAAGGATGGATCTATCGTTTCTTTTGCTTAATCGAGAAAGCATAGATCGATGTGTCAATGTGGTGCTCCACAATGGTGGGACTAATTCCTAACATATCTATGTAAGACCATGCAAAGATGTCCCTGTACTCTTGAAACAAGGCTTTATATGAGTCTACCTCTTCTGAGGAGTAGGCTGCCCCTAACACGATTTCCTCAAATACATCAAGTTTAGTGGAGATATCTACTTTGATGGTAGATAATATATATGACATGTTCCCTTTGTCAAATGCATCTAGTGCAGGAATGGGATTTTTAATCCAATCTACATATCCAGTGGGGTAGAAAGTATTTTGTTTCTACCATATCCAGTGGGGTAGAAAGTATTTTGTTTCTACCATGCAAACATTGTGGATTGGCACATCAGTAAGAGTTAATGCCTTTGTTGAAAATGTAGCAATAAAATCTCAGTTTGACTTTGCCTTGGTTAACCTAGAGAAAATTCAAATTTTTGTTTCAGCATAAATCTTGGAGGTATTTAATTGAGGTGACATGGAACTTGTCACTCTGTTAACTTATGGCATTATGAAAAATGTGTTGTACTTGATGGAACTTGATCTAGATTTAAACAGGAACACAAAAACATACAGAGATAACCATATACAAAAAGATGCAGTGGAAATAATACTTCATTTCATTAATGTAAAATACTGAAATATGCTTACAAACAGTAATGGAAATAAACCAGCTAGGGCAATGGTAGCTTATCTCTGAGAAGAGATGCGGTGGCTACATGCCTCTAAACTGTGTTACAATGAGGTTTGAAGGCCTATTTATTGTTGAGAAACAATGGAAAACCCTTAACATTCCAAAACCTAATCCTAGAAGATGAAACGCCAAACTCTGGGCCCCGTTTGGGTAAATTGGTACATCAACTTTCCAGGGTCGTAACTTTGGCATACGATCTCCGTTTGATGCATACAATAGCTCGTTAGAAAGATCTATCGAAGCACTACCACTTTGGGTAGGGAAACATCATTCCATGGACCCATGTTGCCCCCAGGCTTCCCAAAAAACATCGTTTAGGGCCTCAAAACGACTCTGGAAGTTCAGGCCCCGAAAAACTGCTAAAAATAGTAAGTTGTGCTACAATTAAGGAAACTGAAAATGCTGAGAGGAAAAATGGTGGAGGTCCAAGTGGAATTGGCAGGTGGCCACCTGGATCATTCCTCCCCCCTTAGGAAGCAATGGTCCCCATTGTGTTGAGTTCCTCCATGAGATGAGGAAACTTTTGCTAAATTTGCTACCTAGTGAGCCACTTGCCCTGGTGAAGGAGTTGACCTGCTTTGACAACTCGATACAGTTGGAGATTCTGTTGGCGAGTGTTCTTGATATATGTGTCCATGATCCGATCGGTTGTAGCTTGTTCCATGCAATTTGGATTTAATTCTGTGGGTATGATCTATTCTGCAATGTCGGATGTGTCTAGCAATGGTGGAAAGTATGGCCGAAGGCAGTCCACATTGAATACTGGGTGTAGACCATGGAATGGGGGAATGCTAAGCTTAAATGCATTGTCTCCCACAGCCTTATTAATGGTGTAAGGACCATATCAGAGTGGTCTCAGTTTCCGATAGGCTCCAGTAAGGCATTCCTTTTGCAAATGCAACTAGACTTTGTCGCCCACCTGAAACTTGTGTGGCACTCGATGTTGATCATGTCACTGCTTGTACTTGGCATTTTATTTCTCCAGAATGTCATGGACCTGCTGGTGAATATGTTGTATGTGCTCGATGAAGTTGGTTGCCTTGTCTGCTTCGGCTGGACATGAGCCGAATTTGTGTGAGTAGCTGCAAGTGGCATGGCCACATCAATGGGTCATAGTGGATGGAATCCCAAGCCCACCTAAAAAGGGTTGTGGCCAATCGAGCTGTGAAGAACTCGGTTGTAGCTGTGTTGATCATAGGGGAGGTTCTCGTCCCATGTGTGTGGATGCTTTGAATTGTACATGCGCAGAATGTGTACAATCATCCTATTGACAACCTCTATCTGGCCATGAGTTTGAGGATGGAAGGCTGTGGACTTAGTGAGTTTGGTGTCCAGCATTGACCAGAGACTGGACCAAAATGTACTAAAGAATTGACTGTCCCGATTTGAGATGATAGACTATGGGATCCCAAAGTGCACCCATACTCATTCAAAGAAGAGTTTAGCAGTGGCTTCTGCTATGATATTCTTCTTGCAGGCCGCCATAATGGCCATCTTCGAGAACCTATCGATGACCACAAAAACACAATCATTTCCATGTTTAGTGGAAGGAAGGCTTGACATGTAATCCATGGAGATGGATTCCCAAGGTCGACTAGGGGTAGGCAGTGGGGTATAGAGGCCTTGCTTCTTGATGGTCGTTTTGGCAATGGCACATGCAGTACATGATCTGATGTACTTCCTGACATCGTGTGGAAGATTCAGCCAATGGAAATACTTTTGCAGTACTGCCACCATTTTCTCGACCCCAAAATGCCTAGCTGCCCGACTGTAGTGTGCTTCCCAAATCATCTTGGCACACTCGCTTGAAGGAACACAAAGGTGACCCAGGTGGCATAACAGGGAATCTTGGAGGTGAAAATCTGGAACATGCCGACCCTCCAAGAGTGTCTGGTATGTGTGGCC
>APFE031504983.1:7287-24230 GCA_000404065.3 Pinus taeda | reverse complement strand
AGATCGATCTTGCTGAAATATTTCGCCCCCTTTAGTTGGTCTAGGAGGTCATCAATCCGCGGGATGGGGTATCTATTATGGACAGTGATCTTGTTCAGCGCCCGATAGTCAATACAGAGTCTCCACGTACCATCCTTCTTCTGTACCAACACTATTGGGCTCCCACAGGGCGAAGAACTCGGACGGATGTGACCTTTCTCCAGGAGCTCGTAGCAGCTCCTGAATCTGCCTCTTGATTTCATTGTTCTCCAAAACAGAGCGTCGATAAATTGGTCCATTGGGTAGCGAGGCACCTGGGGTCAGATCGATGGAGTGTTTGACCTAACAGTGCAGAGTAACCCCTGTGGGGGAGGTAAAGATGTCCTCGTACTCCTCCACGACCTTGTCCATCTGTAATTGTCGTGTGGAGGGGCCCTGTCTGGAGGCTGTGGCCATCGTCTTCTTCTTTCCTTGAGGGCGTATCATCAGGAAAACAAATTTCCTGATTTTGGAAATGAGCTTACTACATTGTTTTGAGGTAATCAAAGAGATGGTGGTAGGAAGTGCTACCTCTAGTATCCCGTACAACTTATTTCCCAAAGTAATAATAACAGCATGGGGCCTTGATTCATACACAACATGTCGCTTCCACAAGTATGGTTGTCCTAATAATACATCACAAACTTCAAGGGGAGCAATGTCACATAATACCTCATGTGTGAAGGGCTTGATGTTGTATGGAAGGCGACATTGCTGGCTCATGCGAAGATCCCGTCCTTGGTGAAGCCACCCGATGGTGTACGGTTTTGGATGTGCTGTGGTCGGTAAGCCCAACCGCTTCACGACCTTTGCCGAAATGAGGTTCTTTTGGCTCCAGCTATCAATAATGAATTGTAGCAGGGAGCCCTTTACCCACATCTGGGAGTGGAAGAGACACTCCTCCTCCTCTAGATCTTCGGGTCCATTTTTCTAGATCTTGGCAGTAGCAACAGTGGCATTGGGATCCGCATCAATGGTCTGCTTCCCTTTGTCATTCCCCTTGTCAGGTTCTGACTCAGAGTCGGAACATGCATCTGATTCTGAACATTTAGCTCAGCCACTAGTGACTCCTTGGCCCAACACTCACTTGTGTTGTGAGTGGAGCTCTTATGGAACTCACACCATTTTCTCATGTCCTTTTTCGCCTTCGTGGCACTATTCTTTGCTTGCAGCTTTGGTGGGTTGTCTTGGGCTGCCCCGCTTGGGCTTTTTCCTTTGTTATGTGGTTTAGGGGCACCATTCCCTTGCTTTAGATTCGTAGATCCAAAGTCTCGCTTCTTTTGTTTAAACTTCTTCTCGACCTTGATGGCATATCGGTATGCTATGCCGAGCGAGAAGATGTTCAAGAATCATATTTCTTCTTGGATGTACTTGTGTAGGTAGCCATGGTATTTGAGTATCAAATGTTGCTCTGAATCCTTGATACCCAACTTTGTGCGAAGGGTATGGAAAAGATTGGTGAACTCCGGCACATCTTGGTACCTTCCCTGCCGCAGCGTAGTCCACTTTATGTATTCATCCTCATAGCTTCCGACAGGGTAGTATTTCTCCTTGATGGCATCCCAGAATGAATTCTAGGTGGGTGCAGCTGAAAATGGTGAGCCAGTATTTTCATCCTTCTGCTTGCAGTAGGTTTCCCACCAGTCCTTGACGTGGGGGGCTGCTTTGAGAAGAGTGAAAACAATCTTTTCCCGACTCGAAAATTCATGAACAAAAATATAACCCTCTAGCAGATTTAACCATTTCTCTATAGCATCTACATCTATCTGACCCTCGAATACGGGGATTTCAAAATTAACTTGTACCTTAAAGGGCATGGCATTTCCAGAGTAGCTGCTGGAAGCCGATGCGTCACTTCTGGGTAGCCGCTGAAGGATCTGGGCAAAGTTGTCCATCATCGCGTTCCGTTGTCACTCGAGGGCTTCTTCGAGAAAGATTTTGATAGGATCTCCTACCCCCTCATCTTTCTTCTCATCTGCGATGGGAGGCCGTCAGGATTTGTGAGACTGGTCTTGCAAAGGTTCAACCAATTCAATCCCTAACTCCTTATATCTCGACCTCATTGGGGACATGCAAAGAAAAACAGAGAAAAAGCAAACCGCTCTGATACCACTGATTCAGATTTAAATAGGAATGCAACAACATACAGAGATAACCATATACACAAAGATGCAGCGGAAATAATACTTCATTTCATTAATGTAAAATACTGAAATATGCTTACCAACAGTAATGGAAATAAACCAGCTAGGGCGATGGTAGCTTATCTCTGAGAAGAGATGCGGTGGCTACATGCCTCTAAACTATGTTACAATGAGGCTTGAAGGCCTATTTATTATTGAGAAACAATGGAAAACCCTTAACATTCCAAAACCTAACCCTAGAAGATGAAATGCCAAACTGTGGGCCCCGTTTGGGTAAATTGGTACATCAACTTCCCAGGGTCATAACTTTGGCATACGATCTTCGTTTGACACGTATAATAGCTTGTTAGAAAGATCTATCTAAGCACTACCACTTTGGGTAGGGAAAAATTGGTCCATGGACCCATGTTACCCCCAGATTTCCCAAAAAACGTCATTTAGGGCCTCAAAATGGCTCTAGAAGTTCAGGACCCGAAAAATTGTTAAAAATAGTAAGTTGTGCTACAATTAAGGAAACTGAAAATGTTGAGAGAAACAATGGTGGGGGTCTAGGTGGACTTGACAGGTGGCCACCTGGATCAGAACCCTACTTAATAAAGATGTCAACATAATAATTGTAAGATAAGTATTCAGGCCTGTAAAGATGTGAAAAAAATATTGGACAAAGGAATATCTGTTCAGAGATGGAGGAATGATAAAGATGATTTTCTTTTAAGAAGTATACACAGGTCCTGTGAACAAAGGCCTCATACATACGTGGGTATGGTGAAGCAATGTCACGTACAATTTCCGCACCATAGTATTCTCAATACTAGGGGACTTTACCACATTATTGGCCCATAGTAAAGAGCGTGACAACATATATTTGATCTTTTCAAAGAATATCATCAGCGTAACTAAGGGATCGGCCTAATGTATTGTATAAGGCCTAATCTATATAAGGAAATGCAGATGAAAGTGCTCGGGGTGCATGGATTGGGTTTTTGATGATTGGTTTGATTTGAAATAAGTGTGGACCAAGGAGTATGATGATGGGTCAGATATATTATATATGAAATGACTATATATTGAATAATATGCTTATGGTTTGATAGAATTGTGATGACGATTTTATGATGTGTATCTATTATGGTGTGTGCTGAGATTTGGGTTTGACAGGTGTTCTAATGTGCAACGAAGGTTCGACTCAGTAATTACAAATCTGTATGTAGATGTGCTTCAGAAAAATCACATACATATGTTGGTCTGATTCTAGATAGTTGCACATACATTATGAAGAATAATTGGATATGTACGTGGATGTAAAGTATAAAAGGCACATACATATGTGGACGTGCTTTATAAGAGTCGCGTATATTTTCTAGGGTTTTTCAGTATTAGATGATGATAATTGTTGATCTATTATGTTATGTTTGCTGCTATTTTTCGATGAAGTCTCTTAAAATTATTTGTATTTGACAATACTGTTTGGCCTGAACTGATTATGAAGTAAAGCATTGACTTGTGATGATGCTGCTAGATGATAATATGTTTTAGGTTCAATGATTTATGTTGGCTTCAATACATTCTTTGGTGATTGATTCAATGGTACAGTGATATAGATTAAATTATCAATATTTGAGATATGTATGCGAGTATGCTTCAGGGGAAATGCGTACATATGCAAGTATGAGTAAGAATAGTAGCGTATAAACTCTGACATTTGTCTAGATAGAGTTTGCATTGGTTGAATCTAGTTTCAGTGATGAATAGTATCTGGTATAGTATTATGATGAATGGGTATACAGTGATATAGGTTGGCATGATTGTTTGAACAATTTATTTCTATGTTTGACCTTGTGATACAGATGGTTCAGTGATTAAGTGACTTGGTTCAATGTTCATTTTAGTATTATTGCTTGATATTTGGTGTAGGTTTTAACCCCGTATAGAAATTACCTACATACGAATTCTAAAACATAGAAAATAAACAATAGTGAGACTGTAACACATAAAAAAATATACACAAAGATTTTCCCTTGGATCCCAAAATTGGGACTACTAGATTGATTTTTCATTATGTTCCTTTCAATGTTACAATACATATATATACATGTCGAAGCAACCAATCCCATGGACTCAAAACCATCGCGCCCAAAACCATGTGCGAAAACCATGCACAAAACCATGGACAAAACCATGGGTCCAAAAAACATTTTCCTGGGGCACTGCCTCGGACCCCGTAGAGGGGGGCTAACCGCTCCCCTAAAACCCCCTGTGACCCCCCCGTTACGTAGTTGGCACAATAAAGGGGGCATCTACCCCCCCTCCAATGCCCCTATTTAACTAGGGGATCTAGTCGTGGAAAGAATATAACACAACCCAACATTCTCCCACTTGTTGTTTTCTTTCCATAAGGGGCCACATGAGAGTTTAGTCATTGATCCAACACTCCAACTCCCATTGTTTCTCTACATCAAGAGAACTTCTCAGAGCTCACAAATTTTTTCAATGCATCTGTAGTATTCTTCAAAGTGTCCACCTTTACCAGCAACACATTTTTGTTTTCTATCATATCCCTCACAAAAGGATACTAAACATCAATGTGCTTTGACTTTGAATGGTAAGTAGGGTTCTTTGCCAAGAAAATTGCACTTTGGCTGTCACAGTCTATCGTTATAGCTCCCTGTACTAACCCCATACTTGAACACAATCTCTACAACCAAACTGCTTCCTTGCTTGCATGAGTGGCTGCCATGTATTCTGCCTCTGTAGTTGATAGTGCCACTACAAATTGTTTCTTACTCATCCAACTGACTACACCTCCAAATAGGTTAAACACATACCCACTTGTAGATCTTCTCTAATCCAGATCTCCAGCCCATTCTCCATCAACGAAGCCATGGATATCCAAAAATCTGTCCAATCCTAGTCTTCCTTGATAGCACAAACCATAACCACTAGTACCATGCAAATACTTGAAAACCCGCTCTACTGTTGTCCAATGCTCCTTCCCTAGTTTTGACATAAACTTGGTCAATACTCCCACTGCATGTGCAATGTCTCGTCTAGTACAAACAATCACATAGATTAGGCTACCATCTACACTTGCATATGGAACACAACACATGTCCTTTTCCTCATCTTGTGTCTTGGGACACTATTCAGTAGATAACTTTACACCTACAAGAATAGGAACCTTCACAGATTTACTATCCTGCATGTTAAACCTTTGCAGTGTTGTCTCGACATAATTTCTATGGTTTAACCAAAACTTTCTCTTTGCCTGATCTCTTTTAATTTCCAGGCCCAAAATATAGTTTGTATCACCAAGATCTTTCATGTTGAATTTGGAAGACAATTGAGTCTTCAAATCCTAGATAATTTCTTTGTCATTTCCAACCAGTAACATATCATCCACATACAAGAACAGATAAATAAAACAATCACCAATTAATTTAATATACACACAGTGATCGGCTTTGCTTCTAGTGAAGCCAAGTTCCCGTATAAATATATCAAATTTATGATACCACATCCTTGGTGACTGTCTTAACCCATACAAAGAATCTTTTAACTTTCATACCAGTTCTTTCTTACCCTTCACCACAAAGCCTTCAAGTTGCTTCATGTAGATCTCTTCTTCTAGATCCCCATGAAGAAAAGTTGTCTTCACATCCATCTGTTCTACCTCAAAATCAAAATCAGTAGCAATAGATAAAAGTAATCTAATAGAAGCTAACTTGGCAACAGGAGAAAAAAAACCACAAAAATAAATTCCAGACACCTAGGAATAAACTTTTGCTACCATTCGAGCTTTGTATTTATCCACCTTTCCTTCTGCAAGATGGTTCGGCGAGCAATGATATTGATGTGGGGAATTCAAATTGGAACTCTGTACAAGATGCAAAGTAGCACTTTTGTTGATGGGTGAAACAGTTCTGTGGTTCCTAAAAGTGGAGCAGAAAATCTAGTGGTCTCTGGAGAAAAGCCCATGTTATGGTATCAAAGTCTTAGACATATTGGAGAGAAGGGCCTTCGAATACTTCATGGTAAAGGTATGGTAGAAGGTATGACTAATAGCTCTCTGGATTTTGATTTCTATGAAAATTATGTATATGGGAAGCAGAATAAGGTGAGTTTCCCCTAATGTAGGTATCTTTCTCAAACACTGTTTTTACACATGCATCATCTAGCTTGCTTACAAAAATCACATTTCTGGTCAATGCAGGAATATGTAGAACACCAGAAAGTTTTCTAATCCTTCCACTTTGCAACTTTATTTTAACTTTTCCACAACCAACCATTCTAGCCTTCGTGTCATCCCCCAAGAAGATATCACCACCATCATATTTATCATACTCGCATAACCACTCTCTAAGGGGAGTGAAGTGAAAGGATTCACCTGAGTCAATCAACCATGCCTCATGATATACATGTATACTTGAAGAAGAATCTGAGTACACATCCCCACCTTCATCTGAGGTGGTTTTCACCTCTGCAGGAGGAGCATCATCAGATCCCTTTCCTTTCTTATAAGCTTTAGATTTACAATCCCTTTTGTAGTGCCCTTCCTTTCCACATTTCCAGCACACCTTTATAGGTTTTCCTGGAGATTTAGATCTCCCACTCGATGACTTATTTTTGTTTCTGTTTTAGGACTGTCCTCGTACAGACAAGGCATCACCATTCTGGCTCTCCATATATTTCTGTCTCATCTCCTCCATTAATAAGGATGAGACTATTTCATCAAATTGCAAGGCAATTGCATTGCTACCTATTACAATAACTAGACTATCCCATGATTCTGGTAGAGAATACAGAAAACTAATGCACTTATCTTCATCTAAAATTTTAATATCAATAGATAATAACTGACTTACCATAGTATTAAATGCGTTTAGATGATCTATCATTGAGTCTCCATCTTTCATCCTCAGGTTATACAAATTTTTCCGAAGGAACAGTTTATTCACCAGAGACTTATATTGGTACAAAGTCCCTAACTTGTTCCACAAATCCTTTGTCATAGCTTCCCTTGATACATTCAACAATACTGAATCTGAGACACACAATCGTATTGTGCTCTTTGCCTTCCGATCCAACTTATTCCATTCTTCATCGGAGACTCTCATTGGTTTAGTATCTGTATCTACCACGATCCACTGATCTTTATCCACCAATGGATCCTTCATCTTGAGTTTCCACAAATCAAAACTCTAACCATTAAATTTCTCAATCTCTATATTTCCACTGCTTGCCATCTTCTTTCGCCACCAGAATCGATCCTCAGATCTCCCACTGAACAGGGTCTACCACAGGCCCGAGCGTAACCCCTCAGCAACAAAGGCATCCCCTTGAAGCCAAAACAACTCCGATACCAAATGTAAGTTTTAACCCCATACAGAAATTACCTGCATACGAATTCTAAAACACAGAAAATAAACAATAGTGAGAGCATAACACATAAAACAAATATACACAGATATTTTCCCCTGGATCCCAAAATCAGGACTACCAAATTGATTTTTCATTATGTTCCTTTCAATGTTACAATACATATATATACATGCCGAAGCATCCAATACCATGGACCGAAAACCATCGCACCCAAAACCATGTGAGAAAACCATGCACAAAACCATGGGTCCAAAAATAAATTTCCCCGTGGTACTGCCCTAGACCCCATAGAGGGGGGCTAACCACCCCTCGTTGTGTAGTCGGCACAACAAAGTGGGGGCTCTGCCCCCCCTCTAACTCGCCTGTTTAACTAGGGGAGTTAGTCGTGGAAATAATATAACACAACCCAACATTTTGAATGTATCCTGTTTGAAACACTCTGAAAAGTGATCTACAAAGAACAGAGGATAAGGGGGTTATAGCTCCCTTCTAGTAGAATCTAGAAAACGAGAGAAGGTTGTAGCCTCCTACTTTCCACCTAAAAAATATTGGTGTTCATGTCTTCCTTGTGTGTGCTGACTTATTATGTTCTTACTGCACATAATTACTATTTAACTAATGTTTAATGAAATATTGTTATACTGGTTCAAGTCAAACATATGATGAATTAAATGAAAAAGTTACTGAATTGGATATATGCTACTTGTCTTCATCACAGTCACGTATATATGCAGGTTTACTTCATAATAGTCGCATACAAAAATCTGAATAAGAAAAGAAAAGTTTAAGTAGTTTAAATACTAATTCACACCCCCCCCTTCTTAGTATTTTTCTAACAATTGGCATCAGAGTAGGTCCTTTAGAAGAAGCTTGATCGATTGAAGGAAGATTCATCAAGATGAGAAACCAAGAGGGAGAAAAATCAATCAGGCCACCATTGTTTAATGGATCTAATCTATTTTTTTAGAAAGTCAGAACAAGAGCTTACCTATAGTCACTTGGAGCGGATGTTTGGGGAATTGTTGAAGGAGGCTATCAATATCCATCCTCCATTCCCATAAATGAAGCAACAAAGAAAGAGTATGAGATCAATGCAAAGGCAGTCAATGCTCTGTTAGGAAGCTTGGAAGAATCATAATTTGTCAAAGTGATGTAGGTGAATATTGCAAAGGCTATATGGGAGAAGATCATCCAAATTTATGAAGGCGACAACAAGGTAAAGAGTGTCAAACTTCAAACTCTTAGAATTCAATATGAAATCTCAAAATACATAATGATGAAAGTGTTGCAAGTGTCTTTCTTAGGTTAGATGAGATCGTTAATTCAATGAGAAATCTTGGTGACGAAAGAAAATAATCACCACTGGTTGATAAAATGTTAAGATATCTAACCCCAAAATTCAATTCAAAAGTATCTTCCATTGAAGAAACACAGGATTTGAAGAACCTTACTATTGAACAAATTCATGGGATTTTAACATCCTATGAAATGAGAAAATGGGACCTCTCAGATATCAAAGAATTTGCATTCAAATCCACTTCCAAAGGAAAGAAAAAGGAGGAGCACAAGTATTCAAGGAATGTATCAGATGAAGAAGAGGTAAACTTCATAAAGAAACTCCAAGTAGGAACTGCCAGGTTTGGAGGTAAGCTTCCTTTCAAATGTTTTGCTTGTGGAAGAGTTTTTCACCATGTTTCTAAATGCCCTTATAAAGAAAACCATGATAAAGGGCAAAGTTCAAAAATAGTAAATTTTAGAGGAAGGTTCGAAAACAAGAGAATCTTCTACACACACGAAGATAATGATGGTCTTTCAAATGGCAAATAAGGTGAGTCTGATCAATAATATCAATTACTTATGGCATTTGAAGATAAATTTATTTATGAATCCGATGATATCTTTATGGATTCCCTAGAAGAAAAGGATAATTTCATATAAGAAATAACTCTTCTGAAAATTTGTTTAGAAGAAGCTAAATTGGAAAACGATGCTCTGAAGAAACAAATCCTAGAAAAGAAGAGGCATAATGAAAAGTTAGAACAAGAAGTTGTAAGTCTAAGGAAGGAACTTGAGAAATCAAAAAGTCTAAATCTTAGAATTTCAAAAGGATTTGAGACCTTAGAATAAATCATCAAAGTAAAACGATCTACTCTTATAAAAACGGGTCTCGAATACAATGGAGAATCATCAAAGACTGTAAAATCTTCTGAAACAGGTACAAGAAGCTATCTCAATGTTGTAAAAGGAAGCAATCAACAAAATTTGAGCTCTCAACAAAGGAATCAGGGATCAAATGGTTCTCAGGTGAATAACCCTTATCATAACCGAAGGGAAAGCTACACAAGAAGGCACTACACTCCTAAGAACTTTTAGTTTAATGGTCAATGCTTCACTTGTCATAATTTTGGTCATAAGGTTGCTCAGTATGTTTCTTATAAAACTATCATGACTAGTATTAGGGTCTTATAATAATATGATTCATAATTTTGAATTGGTTATGATCAATCTGTAATATTGTACATACTTTTGTTTTCTGCAAAATGTTTTCCTGTACTAAAAATAAAAATGTAAAGAGGGTAAGTCCTAAAAGAAAAATCAAAGGACTAAAAGAAAAGGATTAAAAAATAAAATAAAATATGAACCCCACCAAAAAGAGATCAAAATAGATTCTGAAAGTGATGAAAATTCAAATGCCACAATCCATGATGGTCAAATAGTTTAATCTTGATCCATTCATGCTTTAAATTTCATGTTGGTAGATAGAGAATGAAGATCTAGCCAAACTGTTTTATCTTGATCCATTCATGCTTTAAATTTCATGTTGGTAGATAGAGAATGAAGATCTAGCCAAACTGTTTAATCTTGGAAGATTAGTAGTTAGGTAGAGAATAATAAGGAGCTCATTAGTTTAATTTGAGCCCTTGGAAGTTATAAGATTAGAATTAGATAGTTTGCTTATCAAAGAAAAAGGAATAAAGGGACAGCAAGCTCAAATGCACCCAATAAATGAAGAGAAAATGCTAGGGAAAATAAAGGGTAGGTAGAACACGTTTTGGAATGCATAAGGTTGCTATCTCAAATGCACCTTTATCATGCTTAAATATTGTCTTTCATATGTAGGAGGAACTATCAAAGGAAGGAGGACATTCACAAAAATTGTGTATTACTTTGGGTGTATACTCTAAAAAGTTCTATATGATTTTAGGCCTCAATACTGAAGCTTATTCACTAATTTCCCCTCATTTCAATAAACCCCTACATATCTAGTTTAATAATTTCCCTTCATTATTTTTTATTCACTAATTTCCCCTTCTTGATTCCAAAGTACCCTTCCCTCTTCATTTCCCCTTGTAATAACCCTTTCCCTTCATTTTAACCCTTTTCCCCCTTGATTTCACACTTTTCCCTAGACATTACCCTCTTAGAAATCATTTTCCCCTTATTGATTTCCCTTTTTCCCTTAAAAACCCACTAAACCCCCTTATCCTAATTTATTTCCTAACCTATAGTCCTGCTTTATATATATTACCCGTCCACTATGTAAATCTTTGACCCTCACTAAACCTTTGATTATATGTAACCCGCCGCATTATTAATCCCCAGGCCTTGCCAATCACACCCCAACTCAGTCCTTGCAACTCTGCTGCGTGATAGCCCTCCAATCAACTGCTCCCAGATCCAACAGCCCATCCATATCGCGCGCTCCCATTATCCGACAGTTAAAATTCCAAAAGCACGCGAGATTCGTGGTTTTGCCCGAGCACTTTTTTACTATGTGGAAGCCCCACGTTATATCGTGTGCTATCAAAAAATACCTCCCTTCACTCAAAAGCGGCGAGATATGCCATAAAACTGCCTCGCCACATAAAAGAAAACCACCCACTATTCATCTATTAATTCCTTGCCCAAATTTAACTGTTGTCAGTTAAAAGCCAAAAAATCCCCCTTTTCACTCTTTCAATGTTATTTCATTGCAAAGACCTCTGCAGACCAATTGATATGAAACCAACTCACAAGAAGATATAAAAGAGAGATCAACGCCTTAGAAATAAGCCTATTCGAGGGGGCAACCTCCTTTACATTACACAAATGAACAATTCTTAGATCATAAAAATGACAAGACCTCCTTTCTATATATAGTGGTCTAAGGGGTCATAATATAATCAGAGTCGACATTAATAATGTAAGGGAATAATAATAACAATAGTGGGCTTCTATGAGGCACAATAATAACAACATGGGGACTACATGGGTACAACAATATAATAAGGGGGTTGTACTAATAACAATAAGGGGTTACACTGGTAGTATAGGTTTCCTAACATGCCACTCTCCTTCAAAAAGTGTTGTCCTCAACGGTTGAGTAGTTCTTGATGCTTCTGTATAAAATTCTTGTCCTCCCATGTGGAATCTTCAGCAGGTAAGTTCTTCCACTTGATGAGGTACTCTGAAATTGATCAATTTCGTAGCTGTCGAGTTCTTGTTTCTGTGACTGCTCTAGGTTCCAATATGATTTTTCCTTCCTCTTCAAGTTTTGGCAATATTGTTTGAATTGGGATATTCTGCAACTTTTGAATGAGTGGTCACACTTATTTTTCCTTCTTCCATTCATCCCTTGCTTTGTTTATCCAATCTATTTGAATAATAGAAATAACACAAATCAATGCTACCACATCCTCATTCTTTCTTTAGAGTGCATCTGCAAAAAAAAAATTCTTCCCTTTACGGTAGCTGATGTCAAAGTCATAACCCAACATATTTGTGACCCAATTTTTTGTTCTTCAAAAGATAATATTGTGTCAAAAAGTATTTAAGACTATCATGATCCATTTTCACCTTGAAGTGTCTTCTCATTGGGTAAGGTTGCCATTTCTTAAGTGTAGAAATTCCCACTATAGATCAACAGATTATGCAATATACTAAAGCAAAATACAAGATCTACTTCTACAACAAACTTGCGGAAGCTTAATCGAATACGAGCAAGATCAAATAGAACACATATAACTGATAATGAGAAAACAATCGCACATGAACACAGAAGAATACTCTGGGGAAAGCCTCAGCTAAAAACCCTAATCTTTGTATTATCATACAAGTGGAAATATGTCCCGATTACACAAAGCATTAGCTCACAAGCTATCCTGGTCTCAGTACAATCCCTCTGCTGCTCATAGACAGTCAAAGGCTCTCACAACCTTCTCCTCTGCCCTCCAAGCCTCCTATTTCCTTGCACAATTTCTCCCGGGGTCCAATGCTGCCACCTGTCTAAATTCACCTCTCACACAACACATTGAACTCAATAGTAATTGTGTAGTCCTGAAGGAGATAATTCCTTCTTCATGGATGAGTTTCATTTATAGGAAAATTCCTCCAACTGATAGTACATTGTCCCTTCCTTTAATCTCAATTGGGTCTTTCTCTAAACTGAAATGCATGAGTTATTTATGAGAGAATATTTAGTTATCTAGAGAACACTAGTTGCAAGCATGCATGCGTTAACTGACAGAACTCACAATTAGTTCCTCCAACTGTTTGGAACTAATTTAACTGGACTTAAATCAGTTAACTGAGCTAACTAATTACAACTCAAGTACAACTCATCCTTATCTCCTTAATTAAGGGATAACTTCCTGAATCAAAGGGATAACTGTTGCATGTCTTCACATAAACTTCATGTTTGATTTTCTCCAACTAATTAACTCAAGATGAATTAATTAATTATTTTTCAAATAGCTGCTAAGACTAAATTCAAATTTTAATTCAGGGACTAATTAAAATTGGAATCTATCCCGAAATGCTATTTTTAGCATTTTTATTTTTTGTAATTTCCAATAGAGTTGGAGTATATCTTGGAACGCTATTTATAGAAATGTTATTTTTAGCATTTCTTGTTGCTATTTTCAACACTCCCTCTCAACAAGGAAGGAATTCAACTCGAACCCGATCCTGAACCTTTCGAATGTTCTGCATGCAACACTTCTCTCAAGTGTTGTTGCTCCAGCAACTCCAGAAACAAAAAATATCCAACCTGAATCAGAATGATGCCTTTGTCATCAAAGTCTCTGACTACTATTGCCTCTGTCGACTAAAAACTCTGCACCTCTATGCTCTTCAATATCTGACTGCTCTAGCCTCTATCACTTTGATCTCTGACTGCAACAATCACATTGATTCCTCCTCCTGCATCCGTATTGCTACTGGTCCTGTCTCCCAGCATTGCATCTGCACTACACCTCCTCTCATCATGTTTCATTTGCTGCCCACTGCTGCACTACAATTTGGTTATTGAGAAGTAAGTAACTGATCTCCCAACTAACCTTCTTGTTGGGCTAGAAACATCCTCTAATGTAGAAGCTCCCTATGCCACTGAAAAGTGCTCCCTCTCTGACCTTTGCGCTGCTGCAACAACTCCCTGCATCTCACACCGTTGCACACCTCTCTGTGCAATCCTGCACTAGTGCAACACTCCTATGCCTCTCGCATTGTTACACACTGCTAGCTCTGTGATGTCTTGGGACTCCTGAACTGTAGCTCTCTCTGCCGCTCCATTCACATCCATCTCTACCCACTTAGCCAGTCCTGCTACTCCTCATCGGGGCTCTCGTAGCAAGGTCTAATCAAAGAGGCTAGGTACCTCAAGGATCCTGCCCCTATTTTAGCCTTCTTGGGACAATCACTTCACATCGCCCCACCTCCCACCTGGAGGTATGGGTGCATGTAATCCCTCTACCCACTTGGCTCAAAATTCCCCCCTACTGGAGGTCTCTGCATGAGTGGATGCCTCCACTCGGTCTCCTCTCTACATGTCCAATTGTGGCTCCTCCACAATTGTCTGAGACTTCTTCTGGGACTGCATATTGAGAGGTAATTTACTCTCCCTCTCAACCACCAAGTCTCTAACATTTTCCTTGATCCTCAAGGCTTTGCATTCATTTTGTACCTCAAATGCATACAAGTTCTTGGCTAGCACACCAATTTGTTTCATCTTTCCCGCTGTCATGAAATTTTCTGGAAAAAGCGCTGATTTTAAATCAGCGATATCTCCCTCATCTGAACTCCAATTTAGTCATTTTTTTTTTTGAATTTGGGTGTTTTTCCACAAGAAATATAGATCTATTATTTGTTTATAAAAATTCTACACAAATTTTTTTAGATCTGATCTGAAAACCTCACGCCCAATTTTTTTTATTTATTTTTATTTTTTATTTTTATTTATTTTTTTATTTTTTTATTTTTTTAATTTTCTTCTTCGTATATTATTCTTCGCTTTGATCACATTTTCTCCAATACCATATAGAAATTTCTCTATAAATTAGCTAGCTCCGATACCATGTAGAAATTTCTGTATGGACCATCTACCTCTGATACCATGTAGAAATTCCCACTGTAGATCAACAGATTATGCAATATACTAAAGAAAAATACAAGATTTACTTCTACAACAAACTTGTGGAAGCCTAATTGAATATGAGCAAGATCAAATAGAACACATATAGTTGAGAATGAGAAAGCAATCACACACGAACAAAGAAGAATACTCTGGGGAAAGCCTCAGCTAAAAACCCTGATCTCTGTATTATCATACAAGTGGAAATATGTCTGGATTACACAAATCATTAGCTCACAAGCTATCTTTCTCTCAGTACAATCCCTCTACTGCTCATAGATAGTCAAAGGCTCTCACAACCTTCTCCTCTACCCTCCAAGCCTCCTATTTCCTTGCGCTGTTTCTCTTGGGGTCCAATGTTGTTACCTGTGTGAATTCACCTCTCACACAACACATTAAACTCAATAGTAACTGCGTAGTCCTGAAGGAGATAATTCCTTCTGCATGGATGAGTTTCCTTTATAGGAAAATTCCTCCAACTGATAGTACATTGTCCCTTCCTTTAATCTCAACTGGGTATTTCTCTGAACTAACATGCATGAGTTATTTATGAGAGAATATTCAGTTATCTAGAGAACACTAGTTGCATGCATGCATGCATTAACTGACTGAACTCACAATTAGTTCCTCTAACTATTTGGAACTAATTTAACTGGACTTAACTCAGTTAATTGATTTAACTAATTACAACTCAAATACAACTCATCCTTATCTCTTTAATTAAGGGATAAATTCCTCAATCAAAGGGATAACTGTTGCATGTCTTCACATAGACTTCATGTTTGATTTTCTCCAACTAAATAACTCAAGATGAATTAATTAATTATTTTTCAAATAGCCGCTAAGACTAAATTCGAATTTTAATTCTCAATTTTAATTCAGGGACTAATTAAAATGGGAATTTATCCCAAAATGCTATTTATAGCAATGATATTTTTGGCATTTCTATTTTTTGCTATTTCCAACAGAGTTGGAGTATATCCTGAAATGCCATTTATAGCAGTGTTATTTTTGGCATTTCTATTTTTAGCATTTCTTGTTGCTATTTTCAACATTAAGTGCATGTAGTATTTTCAACATTTCCTTCTCATAAATAACTTGCTTGAGATGTAGCTGTAAAAATACCCAATCACCTACATCAAAAAAAATTCACTGCGATGTTGATCTACCTTTTGTTTCATTTGATTCTGCACCAAAGTGCCGTTATCCTTTAAAAGTTTAAGAACTTGTTGTTGATGCTCGATGTGATCTTTCACTACTTGAACCTTTTTCTTCTTGATATGTCCTTCTATCTTGAGAGTTTGAGGAGTGGTAATTTCTTCAAATGCTTTACAAGATGTGGTCGGATTCATTTCTTGATGCTCGATGTGATCTTTCACTTCTTGAACATTTTTCTTCTTGATATGCCCTTCTATCTTTATAGTTTGAGGAGTGGTAATTTTGACCAATGAATTACAAGATATGGTTGGATTCATTTCTTCTTTCTCGATGTGATATTTCACTTCTTGCACCTTTTATTCTTGATATGTCCTTCTATCTTGAGAGTTTGAGGAGTGGTAATTCTTGCCAATGCTTTACAAAATATGGTCTGATTCATTTCTTCTTTCTCTGGGGTTGGGTCCTAGCGTATATCCTCTTCTTTTGATGTTTCTTGATCCTTTTCTTCCTCCTCTTCATACTCTATGTAAAATAATTTATTCTCAACACACTTATGGCCTTTAGTACATTTGCTATCACAATTGTAACAAAGCCCTTTTTCTCTTTTTTCTTCCAGTTGTTGTGGTGTAAACCTTGTAGGTTGTGGAAAGCTAGGAGAAGAAACACTTCCATAATTATAGTCATGAGTGTTGGGATTACTTGTTTCCATAATTTTGCTTTCAATTTTTCTTTCCCACCTAAATGCCTTCTCCAATGAATCAGGTTCCCAAAGATGAACTTCATGTTGAATGTTATCCTTTAAAGTACCTATGAAGACATCAATCCTTTGCTTCTCTAGAATATCATTTACCCTTATA
>APFE031504982.1:0-19039 GCA_000404065.3 Pinus taeda | reverse complement strand
ATCATGTTCGAAACAAAAGAAAAGGGACCTATTCCACAATTATATCGCCCATGCCTATGACAAAGCAGGAATTGAACACAGTATGAGTTTAGAACCCACGATCCATTACAATAACCAGATAAGAAAGAAATGCCTATGTAAGCCTACAGTGAGACAATGTACAGACAGCGACCCAACAAATCATAATTATACAAACCCTAACAACCATAATCTAAGGCAGAATAGAAGCAACCAGAGAATAGAGGAATGACACTACCCGTGTCCAATCGAATCAACCAAATTGCTAAGTGTCGAAACCCTCGAGCAACCATGCCTGCAAATGTAACCAGTTAAGAAACATTATTAGCAGCCGACAGTACAAAGAGACGAGGACTCACAACACAACAAAGCAAATAAGTTCCAGTTCTTTACCTGACGAAGGCAAGCCGCAACCATAACAATTCCACCATGTCACCCTGGTCACAAGGAGCCGAAACATTAGTTGACTGAGGGAAAAGGAGCAGATATTGGTAGCATGGGACCAAATGAACTTACCCTGTGAGTGACAGAGGAACCGAAGAAGGTTGACATCGGATTCTGCTAGCTTCGTGGACGATCGATTCGAAAACAGAGGGTTGCCACCTGAAGCAACTCCAACCAGCAAATGACCACGACAACTGAGGAAGACACAGACATTAAAAATGCATACCAAAGAGAAGGGATGCAGGGATGTATCATAAAGCCACATACACCCAACGAACAATCAAAATTTAACACGGACCAGACAAGAATTGAACCTACTGATTGGTTACAGCCAGTGCTGGATGAAGAGGGGAGATTATCAGGCTGAAGTCCTGAACCAGAGGATGCAGCAATAGAACTCCATATCGAACCCACCAGAAACCACCAAGAACACAGAGCTCATAGAACCGGGAGAATTGGTGAACAAATGACTTGGGCGTGGGTTTGATCACCCATACCGAGACAGGTTTGAGAATTCTGAGAGCGAAAACTTGTTAAAGAACCGAAACCAATAGTACCAATCAACTATGCGAGTGCCAAGGATCAAATCCTTATCATTGAAATCAACTGCCTGCAAATCAATCCAATACCAAAATATGTTGTTCATAATTAAATTCACTTTCTTTCTGCATTGATAGCCATCAGAAGTGTGTCAACGTGGGCTGGACTCATCAAGTGGTATTAGAGCAAGGAGTTAAAGGAATCGGGATATGGAGGTTCAAAGACTAGGATGTGGAAGAGGTGTGTGCAGAGCAACAGATGAGGGCTTGAGGGAAGAATTAAGGACCCTTACTGCTTGCCTAAAGGCAGTGGAGGCAGGAAGGAGAAGAGACCCGAAACTTGGGATGATAGTGGAGAGGAGGTAGTAGTTATTTCAGAGGAATCAGAGGAAGAGACCCAAGAAGTAAAATTGTTGAGGTCAGTGTTGCTCACCAGCAGCAAACCCAAACCGGAAATTTGTAACTATGATGGCAATCTGTCCGCTGATGTTCTGCTGGACTGGATAAGTGAGTTGGATAAGTATTTTGAGAACGCAGAGATCAATGAAGATAAAGGGGTTAGATTCACTGCAACCAAATTGAAGGGAGACGCCGCCTTATGGTGGGATAATGTCCAGGCAGATAGAAGGAGAATGAATAAGATATTGATAAGGAAGTGGCCAAGGATGGTGACAAAGCTGAAAGGCAGATTCCTGCCTAAAGATAATCAGGTTGAGCTTTATCGACGGGTACAAAATTTGAGACAGAAAGGTATGACTGTAAAGGAATATATGGAAGAGTTCTACCGTGTGAACTTGAGGGCTGGATACACTGAGGATACTCCAGAGAAGACAGCGAGATACGTGAACGGTTTGAGGCTGGAAATACTAGATGAGATCAGTATTCTTTCTCCGTGGAACATAGAAGAAGCCTTTCAGAGTGCTGTAAAGGCTGAGGAAAAGATTAATAGAAGACAGAATAACAGGAGAGGACGAGGAAATGTCAGAGGACGAGGAAAGTCCTATGGTAGAGGGAGAACTGGCAGTAACAGCAAAGAGGGCAACAGCTCCAGGGCTTGAGGAACATCAGAGAAGGGAGATAGCATGAGAGGAGGCTGGCCATATCAGCGAGGAAGGGGGAATAGCCGAGGAAGGGGAACTAATTTCCAGTGTTACAAGTGCCATAAGTGGGGGCACAGATCCTTCAAATGCCCAGAAACAGAGCAAGCTTCTAGAGGGGAACATTTGTTGCACAACCTGAGGAAGATGAGGCACTGCCCCAGGAAGTACAAAATGTGGCAGAAACAGGAGAGGCTTTGGTTCTAAATAAGGTTCTATTGAAGCTAGCTAAGGAGATTGTTGCGCAGACCGAACGGAAGGCACTGTTCCAGACAATTTGTAAATCAGATGGTAAGTGCTGTAAATTGATCATAGACAGCAGGAGTACAGATAACCTGGTTACCACCGAGATGGTGGAGAAGTTGGGATTGAGGCGACTTAAGCACCCTACACCTTACAATGTGTCATGGTTGCAGAGAGGCCACCAGCTATTAGTTGATGAACGATGCGAGGTCGAATTTCACATTGGCAAGTACCGGGACAGGGTTGTCTGCGATATTATGCCAATGGACATGTGCCACATACTGCTAGGGAGACTGTGGTAGTATGATCGGAAGGTGGTACACGATGGGAAGACAAATTGTTACAAATTTGTGAAAGATGGAGTCAAGCATACGCTTGTACCCATCAAAGAAGAGGATACAACAGAAGCGAGTGGAACAAAAGCCTTATTAGTAGGTGGAAAACAGTTTATTAAACAGATTGAGGAGAATGAAGTGAATTATGCTATCGTGAGGAGAACTAAGACTGTGTTGCCGCACACAAAAATCTATGAACTGCCTACAAAGATTCAGGAGATGTTAGAGTAATTCAAGGACATTGTAGCTGATGACTTACTGGACAAGTTTCCTCCCAAGAGGAGTATTAGCCATCATATTGATTTCATACCCAGAGCAAGCCTACCAAATAAAGCAGCGTACTAGATGAGCCCGAAAGATAATGAAGAGATTCAGAAATAGGTGCAAGAGTTGCTATACAAGGGACTGATCGGAGAAAGTTTGAGCCCTTGTGCGGTACCAACAATACTTGCACCTAAGAAGGGTGGAGAATGGTGAATGTGTATAGACTCGCGAGCTATCAATAAAATCACTATTCGGTACAGGTTTATGCCAATGGACATGTGCCACATACTGCTAGGGAGACCGTGGTAGTATGATCGGAAGGTGGTACACGATGGGAAGACAAATTGTTACAAATTTGTGAAAGATGGAGTCAAGCATATGCTTGTACCCATCAAAGAAGAGGATACAACAGAAGCGAGTGGAACAAAAGCCTTATTAGTAGGTGGAAAATAGTTTATTAAATAGATTAAGGAGAATGAAGTGAATTATGCTATCGTGAGGAGAACTAAGACTGTGTTGCCGCACACAGAAATGTATGAACTGCCTACAAAGATTCAGGAGATGTTAGAGTAATTCAAGGACATTGTAGCTGATGACTTACTGGACAAGTTTCCTCCCAAGAGGAGTATTAGCCATCATATTGATTTCATACCCAGAGAAAGCCTACCAAATAAAGCAGCGTACTAGATGAGCCCGAAAGATAATGAAGAGATTCAGAAATAGGTGCAAGAGTTGCTATACAAGGGACTGATCGGAGAAAGCTTGAGCCCTTGTGCGGTACCAACAATACTTGCACCTAAGAAGGGTGGAGAATGGCGAATGTGTATAGACTCGCGAGCTATCAATAAAATCACTATTCGGTACAGGTTTCCCTTACCCAGAATGGACGATATGATGGATTGTCTCAGTGGTGCAACTTATTTTACAAAGATTGATCTGAAGAGTGGTTATCATAAGATCAGGATTAGAGAAGGAGACAAGTGGAAGACAACCTTCAAAAGCAATGATGGACTGTACAAGTGGTTGGTCATGTCGTTCGGTTTGAGTAACGCTCCCAGTACTTTTATGAGGTTGATGAATGAAATGTTGAAAGAGTTCATCGGTAAGTTTGTGATAGTATATGTTGAGATATTTTGATTTTCAGCAGAACGAAAGAAGAGCACCTTCAACATCTTCGAAGGGTGCTAGAGAAGTTACAGCAGAACAAACTGCTAATAAACTTAAAGAAATGTACCTTCCTGCAGAATGAACTAGTTTACTTGGGTTTCGTAATCACAGAAAATGAATTGAAGATGGATCCAGAAAAGATCGCAGCGATTGTCAATTGGCCGTCACCGAAGAGCTTGTTTGAGGTACGTAGTTTTCACGGGTTGGCAAGTTTTTACCGCAAGTTTATAAGAAATTTTAGTGAAATCTACGCGACGATGCTAAACACCATCAAAAAGGCCAATCAACCTTTTTGTTGGACCAAAGCAGCAGAGAATAGTTTCCAGCTCTTGAAGTGGAAGATTACAGAGAGGCCGATTCTAAGGCTACCATATTTTAATAAGCTTTTTAAGGTTTGATACGACGCAAGTGGGACAGCCCTTGTGCTGTGCTTAGTCAGGAAGATAAACCTGTTGCATTATTTAGTGAGAAATTGAATGAAAGCAGGTAGAAGTATTCCTCATTTGACAAGGAATTCTATGCAGTGGTCCACACTTTAAAACATTGGAGACATTACCTGCTAGGAAGTGAGTTTGTGCAATTTTTTTATAATTCAGCGCTGCAATATATAATGCAACAACAAAAATTGAACCATAAGCATGCCAAATGGTAGAGTATCTATAGAGTTTCACCTTTGTGCTCAAACACATCAGTGGTCAAGCCAATAAAGTGGCAGATGCATTGAGCAAAAGAGCTTTGCTCTTACAGGAAAGTACAATACAGGTGATGGGATTCGAACACTTAAAGGATTTGTACCAGACTGACACAGACTTCAAGGAGGCCTTTGAAGCCTGTCAAAATCCTGTGCTAAGAAATGAAAGTGCATGGTTGGACTACAACTTGCAGGAGGGACTATTATTTAGAGGAGGACAATTATGTATCCCAGACTGTTCGATGACGGAAAATATTATACGTGAGAAACATAGTGGGGGTCTAGCCAGTCATTTCAACATAGAAAAAATTTTGGAGCAGCTCAGACACTTTTATGACTGGCCTAGAATTCCCAAGGATGTAAAGCGATATGTGAATAGGTGTAAAGTATGCCAACTAGCAAAAGGACATAGTCAAAACACTGGACTTTACACACCACTACCTGTTCCAAGTAGGCCATGGGACTGAGTCAGCATTGACTTTATCTTGGGACTACCTAAAACGCAGTGGGGATATGACTCAGTGATGGTGGTGGTAGACAGATTTCCAAAAATGGCACATTTTATCCCTTGTCGAAAAACTAGTGATGCCACTCATCACCTATTTTTCACAGAGATTGTTAGATTACACGACCTACCCAGATCTATTATTTCTGACAGGGATGTAAAATTCATAGGAAACTTTTGGCGCACCCTGTGGAAAAAGTTGGACACACAGTTGAATTTCAGTTCTGCATATCATCCGTAGACTGATGGACAAACGGAAGTGCTGAATAGGAGATTGGGAAATTTGTTACAGAGTTTGACTGGGGAAAATTCACGGTTATGGGATCGTGCTCTCGCTTAGGAAAAATTCTCTTATAACGATTCGCCAAATCGTAGCATCGGACACAGTCCATTTCAAATTTTATATGGCATGCATCCTCGGGGGATACATGAACTACGAGATTTGGGAAAGTTGGAGCGGAGGAGTGCAGACGTAGAAGATTTTGCAGAAGTGATGAGTGAACTACATGAATGGGTGAAGTTAAAATTGTAGGACATCGTGCGGAAATACAAACAAAAGGCAGATCTAAAGGGGCGAGAAGTCCAATTCAATATAGGTGACAAGGTCCTTGCACACTTACGCAAAGAACGGTTTCCTAAGGGCACGTATAATAAGTTAAAATTTAAAAAGATTGGTCCCTGTAAAATTTTGTGCATCTTCTCAGCCAACGCTTATGAAATTCAGCTACCACCTGATATAGGCATATCGCCTATTTTCAATGTGGTAGACCTATTTCCATATATTGCCAACTTAGAGGAAGACAGTGTGGTACGGCCATAACAGGACACCCAAGCTAGAGACAGTTCTTGAATGAGGCACATGCCTTCCGTTCAACCCCATGAGATCGAGGAGATTCTCGAGACCCAGGTAGCCAAGAGGACTCGCAGGAAGGAGTATCTATGTTACCTCGTCAAGTGGAAGAAGCGTCTAATAAAAAATGCTGGTTATTCAGTGGAGAAGCTCATGGAACAGAGCCATGACTTTTTCTTACCCCGGGAGCCTGATGCAGGAGCATCTAGCTGACAGGACGAGATTAAAGGAAGGCTATTTGGTCTCTGAAGGGGACATAGGAGTAAATTCACTGAATGGACAATGTGTTTGTTTCTTTTACTTTTATTTGATTAAGTTGTTTAACTTAGATAAATAGACATTAATTAGGAACAGTAGGAATTATAATTAATTAAGCTCAATGTCTTAAATAACTAATTTAACCCTTGTAGTAATGTTGAACGACAATGAAAAGTTCTGTAACAAAACTGATGTAACTAATCAGACATAACCAACAGTGGTTGGAAAACCTAACAGTTTTCTAACCATTGCTTTAAGAGAGGAACAGAACACAGTGTGGGGTTAGATTGTGCATATTTCCTCTCCAACGCCCCAAAGACCGTCTACGTTATTTATGTGAAATTACATTTGTTTTATGAACAGGAAAGATTGTTGGTAATATTATTACAGGCTATGACGTGACTAGAGTTTTAACGAAATTAGAAATGGAACGTAAGCACACAGGTTGCAAATAAATTCAAAGAACGTGCAATGGAAAACCAATCATATAATCCTCGAGACCACATATATAATTGAATGTCAAGGAGACGGAACTAGTGAGCCCAAACAAGAAATTAAATTCTAAAATTCCCAGGTATGCAAATAAAAAACCAATTACAGTTTCATATTCATATTTATATAGACAAGAAAATAGATGAGATCAGTATTCTTTCTCCGTGGAACATAGAAGAAGCCTTTCAGAGTGCTGTAAAGGCTGAGGAAAAGATTAATAGAAGACAGAATAACACGAGAGGACGAGGAAATGTCAGAGGACGAGGAAAGTCCTATGGTAGAGGGAGAACTGGCAGTAACAGCAAAGAGGGCAACAACTCCAGGGCTTGAGGAACATCAGAGAAGGGAGATAGCATGAGAGGAGGTTGGCCATATCAGCGAGGAAGGGGGAATAGCCGAGGAAGGGGAACTAATTTCCAGTGTTACAAGTGCCATAAGTGGGGGCACAGATCCTTCAAATGCCCAGAAACAGAGCAAGCTTCCAGAGGGGAACATTTGTTGCACAACCTGAGGAAGATGAGGCACTGCCCCAGGAAGTACAAAATGTGGCAGAAACAGGAGAGGCTTTGGTTCTAAATAAGGTTCTATTGAAGCTAGCTAAGGAGATTGCTGCGCAGACCGAACGGAAGGCACTGTTCCAGACAATTTGTAAATCAGATGGTAAGTGCTGTAAATTGATCATAGACAGCAGGAGTACAGATAACCTGGTTACCACCGAGATGGTGGAGAAGTTGGGATTGAGGTGACTTAAGCACCCTACACCTTACAATGTGTCATGGTTGCAGAGAGGCCACCAGCTATTAGTTGATGAACGATGCGAGGTCGAATTTCACATTGGCAAGTACCGGGACAGGGTTGTCTGCGATATTATGCCAATGGACATGTGCCACATACTGCTAGGGAGAGTGTGGTAGTATGATCGGAAGGTGGTACACGATGGGAAGACAAATTGTTACAAATTTGTGAAAGATGGAGTCAAGCATACGCTTGTACCCATCAAAGAAGAGGATACAACAGAAGCGAGTGGAACAAAAGCCTTATTAGTAGGTGGAAAATAGTTTATTAAACAGATTGAGGAGAATGAAGTGAATTATGCTATCGTGAGGAGAACTAAGACTGTGTTGCCGCACACAAAAATGTATGAACTGCCTACAAAGATTCAGGAGATGTTAGAGTAATTCAAGGACATTGTAGCTGATGACTTACTGGACAAGTTTCCTCCCAAGAGGAGTATTAGCCATCATATTGATTTCATACCCAGAGCAAGCCTACCAAATAAAGCAGCGTACTAGATGAGCCCGAAAGATAATGAAGAGATTCAGAAATAGGTGCAAGAGTTGCTATACAAGGGACTGATCGGAGAAAGCTTGAGCCCTTGTGCGGTACCAACAATACTTGCACCTAAGAAGGGTGGAGAATGGTGAATGTGTATAGACTCGCGAGCTATCAATAAAATCACTATTTGGTACAGGTTTATGCCAATGGACATGTGCCACATACTGATAGGGAGACCGTGGTAGTATGATCGGAAGGTGGTACACGATGGGAAGACAAATTGTTACAAATTTGTGAAAGATGGAGTCAAGCATATGCTTGTACCCATCAAAGAAGAGGATACAACAGAAGCGAGTGGAACAAAAGCCTTATTAGTAGGTGGAAAATAGTTTATTAAATAGATTAAGGAGAATGAAGTGAATTATGCTATCGTGAGGAGAACTAAGACTGTGTTGCCGCACACAGAAATGTATGAACTGCCTACAAAGATTCAGGAGATGTTAGAGTAATTCAAGGACATTGTAGCTGATGACTTACTGGACAAGTTTCCTCCCAAGAGGAGTATTAGCCATCATATTGATTTCATACCCAGAGCAAGCCTACCAAATAAAGCAGCGTACTAGATGAGCCCGAAAGATAATGAAGAGATTCAGAAATAGGTGCAAGAGTTGCTATACAAGGGACTGATCGGAGAAAGCTTGAGCCCTTGTGCGGTACCAACAATACTTGCACCTAAGAAGGGTGGAGAATGGTGAATGTGTATAGACTCGCGAGCTATCAATAAAATCACTATTTGGTACAGGTTTATGCCAATGGACATGTGCCACATACTGATAGGGAGACCGTGGTAGTATGATCGGAAGGTGGTACACGATGGGAAGACAAATTGTTACAAATTTGTGAAAGATGGAGTCAAGCATATGCTTGTACCCATCAAAGAAGAGGATACAACAGAAGCGAGTGGAACAAAAGCCTTATTAGTAGGTGGAAAATAGTTTATTAAATAGATTAAGGAGAATGAAGTGAATTATGCTATCGTGAGGAGAACTAAGACTGTGTTGCCGCACACAGAAATGTATGAACTGCCTACAAAGATTCAGGAGATGTTAGAGTAATTCAAGGACATTGTAGCTGATGACTTACTGGACAAGTTTCCTCCCAAGAGGAGTATTAGCCATCATATTGATTTCATACCCAGAGAAAGCCTACCAAATAAAGCAGCGTACTAGATGAGCCCGAAAGATAATGAAGAGATTCAGAAATAGGTGCAAGAGTTGCTATACAAGGGACTGATCGGAGAAAGCTTGAGCCCTTGTGCGGTACCAACAATACTTGCACCTAAGAAGGGTGGAGAATGGTGAATGTGTATAGACTCGCGAGCTATCAATAAAATCACTATTCGGTACAGGTTTCCCTTACCCAGAATGGACGATATGATGGATTGTCTCAGTGGTGCAACTTATTTTACAAAGATTGATCTGAAGAGTGGTTATCATAAGATCAGGATTAGAGAAGGAGACAAGTGGAAGACAACCTTCAAAAGCAATGATGGACTGTACAAGTGGTTGGTCATGTCGTTCGGTTTGAGTAACGCTGCCAGTACTTTTATGAGGTTGATGAATGAAATGTTGAAAGAGTTCATCGGTAAGTTTGTGATAGTATATGTTGAGATATTTTGATTTTCAGCAGAACGAAAGAAGAGCACCTTCAACATCTTCGAAGGGTGCTAGAGAAGTTACAGCAGAACAAACTGCTAATAAACTTAAAGAAATGTACCTTCCTGCAGATTGAACTAGTTTACTTGGGTTTCGTAATCGCAGAAAATGAATTGAAGATGGATCCAGAAAAGATCGCAGCGATTGTCAATTGGCCGTCACCGAAGAGCTTGTTTGAGGTACGTAGTTTTCACGGGTTGGCAAGTTTTTACCGCAAGTTTATAAGAAATTTTAGTGAAATCTACGCGACGATGCTAAACACCATCAAAAAGGCCAATCAACCTTTTTGTTGGACCAAAGCAGCAGAGAATAGTTTCCAGCTCTTGAAGTGGAAGATTACAGAGAGGCCGATTCTAAGGCTACCATATTTTAATAAGCTTTTTAAGGTTTGATACGACGCAAGTGGGACAGCCCTTGTGCTGTGCTTAGTCAGGAAGATAAACCTGTTGCATTATTTAGTGAGAAATTGAATGAAAGCAGGCAGAAGTATTCCTCATTTGATAAGGAATTCTATGCAGTGGTCCACACTTTAAAACATTGGAGACATTACCTGCTAGGAAGTGAGTTTGTGCAATTTTTTTATAATTCAGCGCTGCAATATATAATGCAACAACAAAAATTGAACCATAAGCATGCCAAATGGTAGAGTATCTATAGAGTTTCACCTTTGTGCTCAAACACATCAGTGGTCAAGCCAATAAAGTGGCAGATGCATTGAGCAAAAGAGCTTTGCTCTTACAGGAAAGTACAATACAGGTGATGGGATTCGAACACTTAAAGGATTTGTACCAGACTGACACAGACTTCAAGGAGGCCTTTGAAGCCTGTCAAAATCCTGTGCTAAGAAATGAAAGTGCATGGTTGGACTACAACTTGCAGGAGGGACTATTATTTAGAGGAGGACAATTATGTATCCCGGACTGTTCGATGACGGAAAATATTATACGTGAGAAACATAGTGGGGGTCTAGCCAGTCATTTCGACATAGAAAAAACTTTGGAGCAGCTCAGACACTTTTATGACTGGCCTAGAATGCCCAAGGATGTAAAGCGATATGTGAATAGGTGTAAAGTATGCCAACTAGCAAAAGGACATAGTCAAAACACTGGACTTTACACACCACTACCTGTTCCAAGTAGGCCATGGGACTGAGTCAGCATTGACTTTATCTTGGGACTACCTAGAATGCAGTGGGGATATGACTCAGTGATGGTGGTGGTAGACAGATTTTCAAAAATGGCGCATTTTATCCCTTGTCGAAAAACTAGTGATGCCACTCATCACCTATTTTTCACAGAGATTGTTAGATTACACGGCCTACCCAGATCTATTATTTTTGACAGGGATGTAAAATTCATAGGACACTTTTGGCGCACCCTGTGGAAAAAGTTGGACACACAGTTGAATTTCAGTTCTGCATATCATCCGTAGACTGATGGACAAACGGAAGTGCTGAACAGGAGATTGGGAAATTTGTTACAGAGTTTGACTGGGGAAAATTCACGGTTATGGGATCGTGCTCTCGCTTAGGAAAAATTCTCTTATAACGATTCGCCAAATCGTAGCATCGGACACAGTCCATTTCAAATTTTATATGGCATGCATCCTCGGGGGATACATGAACTACGAGATTTGGGAAAGTTGGAGCGGAGGAGTGCAGACGTAGAAGATTTTGCAGAAGTGATGAGTGAACTACATGAATGGGTGAAGTTAAAATTGTAGGACATCGTGCGGAAATACAAACAAAAGGCAGATCTAAAGGGGCGAGAAGTCCAATTCAATATAGGTGACAAGGTCCTTGCACACTTACGCAAAGAACGGTTTCCTAAGGGCACGTATAATAAGTTAAAATTTAAAAAGATTGGTCCCTGTAAAATTTTGTGCATCTTCTCAGCCAACGCTTATGAAATTCAGCTACCACCTGATATAGGCATATCGCCTATTTTCAATGTGGTAGACCTATTTCCATATATTGCCAACTTAGAGGAAGACAGTGTGGTACGGCCATAACAGGACACCCAAGCTAGAGACAGTTCTTGAATGAGGCACATGCCTTCGGTTCAACCCCATGAGATCGAGGAGATTCTCGATACCCAGGTAGCCAAGAGGACTTGCAGGAAGGAGTATCTATGTTACCTCGTCAAGTGGAAGAAGATTCTAATAAAAAATGCTGGTTATTCAGTGGAGAAGCTCATGGAACAGAGCCATGACTTTTTCTTACCCCGGGAGCCTGATGCAGGAGCATCTAGCTGACAGGACGAGATTAAAGGAAGGCTATTTGGTCTCTGAAGGGGACATAGGAGTAAATTCACTGAATGGATAATGTGTTTGTTTCTTTTACTTTTATTTGATTAAGTTGTTTAACTTAGATAAATAGACATTAATTAGGAATAGTAGGAATTATAATTAATTAAGCTCAATGTCTTAAATAACTAATTTAACCCTTGTAGTAATGTTGAACGACAATGAAAAGTTCTGTAACAAAACTGATGTAACTAATCAGACATAACCAACAGTGGTTGGAAAACCTAACAGTTTTCTAACCGTTGCTTTAAGAGAGGAACAGAACACAGTGTGGGGTTAGATTGTGCATATTTCCTCTCCAATGCCCCAAAGACCGTCTACGTTATTTATGTGAAATTACATTTGTTTTATGTACAGGAAAGATTGTTGGTAATATTATTACAGGCTATGACGTGACTAGAGTTTTAACGAAATTAGAAATGGAACGTAAGCACACAGGTTGCAAATAAATTCAAAGAACGTGCAATGGAAAACCAATCATATAATCCTCGAGACCACATATAGAATTGAACGTCAAGGAGATGGAATTAGTGAGCCCAAACAAGAAATTAAATTCTAAAATTCCCAGGTATGCAAATAAAAAACCAATTACAGTTTCATATTCATATTTATATAGACAAGAAAATAGAGTTCTGGTTCCTTTTACACACACACACACACACACACACACACACATATATATCATGTTCGAAACAAAAGAGAAAGGACCCATTCCACAATTATATCGCCCATGCCTGTGACAAAGCGGGAATTGAACACAGTACGGGTTTAGAACCCATGATCCATTACAATAACCAAACAGGAAAGAAATGCCTGTGTAAGCCTATAGTGAGACAATGTACAGACAGTGACCCAACAAATCATAATTATACAGACCCTAACAACCATAATCTAAGGCCGAATAGAAGGAACTAGAGAACAGAGGAATGACACTAATCGTGTCTAGTCGGATCAACCAAATTGCTAAGTGCTGAAACCCTCGAGCAGCCATGCCTGCAAATGTAACATTTTAAAAAACGTTATTAGCAACCGAAAGTACAAAGAGACGAGGACTCGCAAAATAACAAAGCAAATAAGTTCCAGTTCTTTACCTGACGAAGGCAAGCCGCAACCATAACAATTCCACTAGGTCACCCTGCTCACAAGGAGCCGAAACATTAGTTGACTGAGGGAAATGGAGCAGATATTGATAGCATGGGACGAAATGAACTTACCCTGTGAGTGGCGGGGGAACTGAAGAAGGTTGACACCGGATTCTGCCAACTTCGTGGACAGTTGATTTGAAAACAGATGGTTGCCACCTAAAGCAGCTCCAACCAGCAAACAACCACAACAACTGAGGAAGACACAGACATTAAAAACGCATACCAAAGAGAAGGGACGCAGGGACGTAACAAAAAGCCACAAACACTCGAATAACAGTCAAAATTTAACACGGACCAGACAAGAATTGAACCTACCAATTGGGTACAGCCAGTGCTAGACGAAGAGGGGAGCTTATCAGGCCGAAGTGCTGAACCAGAGGACGCAACAATAGAACTCCATATCGAACCAACCAAAAATTGCCAAGAACATAGAGCTCATAGAATCGGGAGAATGGGTGAACAAATGACTTTGGCACGGGTTTTATCGCGCATATCGAGACAGGTTTGAGAATTCCAAGAGTGGACACTTGTCAAAGAACCAAAACCAATAGTACCAATCAACTGTGCGAGCACCAAGGATAAAATCCTTATCATTAAAATCAACTGCGCACAAATCAATCTAATACTAAAATCTGTTGTTCATAATTAAATTCACTTTATTTCCACATTGATAGCCATGGGAAGTGTGTCAATGTGGCTTGGACTCATCAGTTTCCATTTTGAGATAGGGTTGCTACTAGCCCACAATTCACACCCATATAGCTTCACTGGACAAACTAGGAGTTCAAAAAGCACAATAATTGTTTTCCAATCCCATAACTCCACGCCTCTACATCTATTTCGAAGAGCATATAATGCTTTCCACCTTCCTAAAATTCTCTTCTTTCTGCAGTCCTCCCAATCAGGTTTGTTGTTGAAATCAATCCCGAGGTACTTGTACTCATTTACTTCTTGAAGAGGTCACAAGTTCAAAACCAGAGGCAGCAGAGTATGTATGCCTTCATATACTTAGCAATCAAATATTTGGGCAGAGGTGGGTCCTCGCAATCGAGTTTGTTGTTGAAATCAATCCCCAAGTACTTGTACTCATTTACTTCTTCAAGAGGTCACAAATTCAAAACCAGAGACGATAAAGTATGTATGCCTTCGTATACTTAGTAGTCAAATCCCTGGGTTGAGGTGGGTCCCTTGGTGGTAGAGTATGCATACTTTGGTAGACTCAGCAGTCAAAACCCTGGGCGGAGATGGGTCCCATGTTTTATAAACAAGGGGTCTCATACACCAATTTGATATGTGACTTGGTTGTGACCTTAAAATTAGATAATAATAATAATACTTATAGCCTTACATCTAAATTTAACAAGTTTTAGATTAAATAATCATTATTTATAAAACTATGATTGGAAAATCCATAATTCACCCTATGTTCCATTAATAATGAATTATTAAATCTCATTAATGATGAATTAATTATGACTGAAAGAGTGTGGCCATCGTGGACGATTTTAAAGTTGTTATATTATAGTAGACGGTTTCAACTTTTACCTATAATGTTTTTATATCTTAATAAGAGTTAATTTATTAAATTAATATTTATAATTTATATATGATGAAAACTTATATTATTATATATTAACGTGTATAAAAATATAATTATTAACATCTAAATATGTAATTTATATAAAATTTTTTTCATAATAAAGTGTTCTATATATATGTATATGGAATAAACAATTTCTCGACAAAATTGTGTGAGCAGAAGTAATTATATTCAAATTTGTTTAATTAAAAAAACTATTATAACATAAAAATGTGTTTCGTCGTTAAGTTATATTTTTGATGTATAAAAATTTGTTAATTATTTTTTTATTATTTAATTTAATAATTTTATTTTTTGATATAATTTGAAAAAATAATTTAAGAAAATTTAATTAATTAAATTATATATGAAATTAATTAACTCTAAATTTATTAAAATATTTTATAATATATTTTGGGTTGTTTTTATTGTGATTTTTTCGATTTTTTTGTTGCCAAAATTTCACTGAAAATTTTGAGGTGAAATCTTGAGTTTTGTTATTTAAACAAAATTTTTGATTGTATATATGGATTGTATATGGATTCAAGACCTTGAAAAGCGCCTAGGGCACTTTGGTTGTATAGGGGTTACCGATCAAGCTTGTGATTTCAATAAATTCCTAACGGATTTTAGTGAAATTAAACTGGAAAAACCTATAGGAACAAATTCCAAAACGTTTGACTAAAGACAACTTGATATGTTTTATATGAAGTCGGGATGTTGAACGAAGGGATAGATCCCTCCACTTTCCAACCTCCCATTGTATTTAAGAATGGGAGTTGCTTGGAAAACCCACCCCATGCATCATACATTTCAATAGCATTTACCACCATTCATTCACATGACAAATAATACTCTATTTGAACACTTTGAGATGTGAGATCTTGTTCTTTGGATTTTTTTTTTAATGTATGAGTTTGAACTCTTCGAAACGCATGACAATTCCCTTGGGAACACAATAGTAGGAGTCTTGCATTTAGGTAAAAAGTCGGCGAGCTCAAGCATAGTTTTTGGGATTTCACTTTGCTTCAAGCTTCAACTTTTTTCCTTGGATATAATTGACATACACTAGTACTCGAGCTAACATGGCTTCGGGGATTAAGGGTCTTTAGCTCATGCATTCGACACTAAGCAATAGCAAGGAGAAAGTCCTAGGGAAAGTAGGAGACACATCTTTTAGGACGCTAACGACAACCTCGAAGCTCAACACTACAAGAGCGGGAAGAGACAATATTCATCCAAATTTGTCATCCTTGATGGATTATGTTTGGTTAGTTGGTCAACATTGGGTAATTGTCCGTATATCCAATTCTTCTAGTTTGGTCAATTCCTCCATTGGTTATTTTTTTAGTTGGTGGATGTTAGTTTCTTGTGTTCTGGCCTCCATAGGGTGTGTAGCAAACTATATGCTATTGTCTATCAATCGTTACTAGACCCTACTAGGAGTCTGTTATCCACCCTACTTTCCCATTTATCTTCCTTTTGAAGTCATCACAAGTTTGTCTCAAAACCCAAAGTTCCTTGGGTTTTTCCTTTATTTGGTGTTCTTAGTATCAATCCCTTGTTTATATGGGTGTTGTGGGTAAGGAATCTAGCCTAATCATGGCTTATTTGGTGTAGTATTCCTTGACAGTGAATGTGATACCATTGGGGATCTAAGCGTAGGGGTCCTCACAGAAGAGCATGAGTCTAAGCCTAGGATGTCACAACTATCTTCCACTCTACTATTCCCTTTAAAATTCAAGAGGAAATTCATCAACTGAAAGCCTTAACCACTAATGACCAACAAACTTATTATGTTTTAGAAATCCAAGCGTAGGTACCCAAATGAGTTCCTAACCCTGGACACACTACAGGAAGATGGAACCAATAATTGAACTCCAACACCCTTCATTAGTAGATGAAAATACTTCTAGGCAACGATATTGAACGAGAAACATAAATATCACAATGATATAATCTCTTCTCAATGTGAAATGAAGAGGGTTCAATGTTAACATCAATCCTGTCTTACTAGTCTGGATGTCTGACTTGATCACCTTAAAAGGCACCTTGAATGTGAACTAAAACCTCCTGCTCTAGCTAGAACAAGCATTGAAGACCTAGCACCAGTCACTTTATTAGACTCTTGATGTTATGCTTCACCACTTGGAAGTTGATTTTATTTTTTATATTCTATAGTCTAGTCTATAGTAGATGTCACTAGTTTCTTTCATTTTGGACTATCTAAAATTTGGCCAATGGTCATCAAATATGGTTTCCCTCAAGAAAAATTGAGACCGGACATTACATGAACCTTGATATTTATGTTTATGTACGAATAAATTTTGAGGAAAATATAATTTAAATTCATAAAAAAATTTAATAACATATTTAAATTTTAATTGAAATAATTTAAAATTTTTTAGTTTCAATTTTACAAAAATGGTTAATCTAACATACGATAATATAGAGAATTAAAAAAGAGGAAAATGTATTTCTTTCCGAAAAATAAATCAATAATAAATGTTTGTTTTGGATTATTTTTTCACTTTCCAAGCCATGAAGTAGAAGAGACAAGACTGTTTGAACCTTCTTTCAGAGGTGGGCCTGGATGTTTTTCTACATTCTTTAAAGGGCTAAATCTAATGCTTCTAATCAAGAATAGAAAATTTCAAAATTTTCAATTTAATTTATACTCTAAGACCTTAGATTTTTTTATATTCGTAAGGTGTGAAAGATTTGAATGCTTTGAAAAAAATTAATCTCCATGTCATTGAGTCTAATGAAATCATGATACACATATCTTCTAACCTAAGCATATAGAATTTGTCATTTCATTTCATTTCAGCAAATGGAAAGCATTATAACAATTGAATTACAAAGAAAATTAAGGGAAGACATTTATTTTACATTAAGACGGTAGTATTAGTAAACTTGGAAAAACATTTTTCTGTAGAAATAAAGGTATAAAACGTTCTTCTTTGCATTGTGAAGAGTTGCATAGGGAATGAAGAATTTTCCAATGACGAAAGCACCACATCAAGATAGTCTTTTCCTCGCCATGTAGACCACCATTCATGTAAAATTCCACTTGGTTTCATCAATATAGCTCCTATAATGAATTTATATTTGTTATTTTAATATTTATTTCTAAATTAATGAACTTCAATTCCTTTCCCTCATAATATGACATATACATAGTAAGGACTTCCTAACCGATCTGTACATTTGATATTATTAGTTTTTTTTATTATTTCCTTTGAATTCACTCATTTACCCATGAATTGATTCTATCCAAATAGGAGTATAGCTTCTAAGGCATTGTACTTTCTATTGAATATGCATTGCATGCTATAATCACTCTTATGCTCGTTTGTAGTCAGCGCATGGGGTTAGTACCATTAACAAACATAAACATATCTTTAACAAATTAGATGATTTTCTAATAGAATTGTTTTCCATCATTGTCACAAAAATAAGGCCAACCTTACTCCCAAAATTTTCTGCAAGAACTTCAAAATAATTCTCATAGTTGGCAGTACAATCATTAAATGAATAAAGGGACAAAACTCAAATGCTTCAACTTTTGGTTACCCCTATGATCATTGCAGTATATATTTTTTTTGCTAAAGCAAGCGTTGATCCTTCTATTTCCTTAAATCAAAAGAAAATTACATATTTGTATAACAACCTGAAACTTTACAAGAAGAGAAGCTGACATGGAAGGCTACCAGAGCCCCGTCCCATTAGGGAAGATCCTTACAGATACATTCCCTGTAGCCGACTACTAACCACAAACAACTCCAATCGCGAGAAACCCACACCTCACAAAAGATGGAGAGGATGCATCCAAAAGGTTTGACAAATAGCATCCATGAGGCCCACAAAAACAAACCATCATTCTCTGTCGTTGATCCTAGCTACTGGATCCAACAGCTAGGGATCATATCTCGCACCCAAACCTATCTGAAAAATAATGTGCGATCAAGGGTGGTATTCAAGTCCATCCCTTGTCCACGTGTAGCCATCTCAATGGGATCACTGCCAACACTCAAAGACCACAAACCTCTCAAGGAATGCGTGATCACCGGAGAGCCAAGCCAAGCGTGGTTTTTGGACGTAAAAGTGGGAAGAGG